>JAFELL010001797.1:10000-53315 GCA_019059645.1 Caranx melampygus | reverse complement strand
TTTTTTTTTTTTTTTTAGCAAATAAAAACGAATTTCAGTTTCACGAAGTTCGATTTTATAATCATAATTATTTTTTTCTCTGCTATTTAGATACAATTATTTCCCATGATTAAATGAGATAAGATAGAAACTAAGAATAATTGACCACTGTGTTCAGTGTTGCTCACCAGACCTGAAATGGAACACGGTGTCAAACTGACTTTAAACGGACAAACTTGTATTTGTGTTTTCTGACCGGATCCACATTGGCACCTGATATTTTTTAGGGAAAGTTTAGATTTACTGTACGTTTCCCGTGAGAAGGTGAAACACACCACCGCACCGAACTGCACAAATCATCGCTTCAGTTTTGCTGTTGTGTGTCTGCATTAGCTATTTAGTAGTTTCCCACAGCACGTAAACGCAGCAGCAGCATTTTGGTTTCTACCGCAACGGCTGACAACAGACGGAAATGGTTTACAGTAAGTTTAAAAATAATAGAAAGACAGATTTTTAAAACAGCATTGGGTTTTCATTGTGTTTTTTACTGTTATTTGATTTAATTTTACACCTTTTCTGTCCAAGTTTATCCTGATGGTCAGTTTTATTCTGGAATTTTTTCATTTTAACTTCTGAACGGAGCTAACGACCGGTTAGCTAGCAACGTAGCTTGGTTTCTTCACAGCCGTTAACGTCATGACAAATAATGTGCTAGTTTAAACCAGAGCTAGTCATATGTATTGTGGTGATTTATATATATATATATGTATATTTACAACAGTCACTGTACCTGCTGTTAATGTCCTGCTAACTGAACCTGAGTGCTAACGCTCCTGACTGTGAACTGCTCCACTGAAACTTAACTATCTCACCATGTGTAAATATAAAGTCAGATGTGTATATCACCTGTCACCTGTTTGTTGTTGGATGTTTTCGTCTTGTCGCCAGCGACCTCTCACAGAAAGTGTGTGTGTTTTTTCTTCTCATGCTCCAGTCACAGAGGACATGGTCCGCCGCCGAGCTGAACACAACGAGTGTGAGATCTTCTCCTTGGAGGAAGTGTCTCTGCATCAGCAGGACATCGAGAGGATCGAACACCTGCAGGTGGGTGTAGGACCTGAAGATCCTCTACCTGCAAACAACCTCATCCCCAGGATAGGTTCTGCTCCCTCATACATGAGACTCAGGTCAAGGACTGATAGACAGACTGTAGGACGTTTTCGGAGGCCGATGTTAAATAACTGTTGTGTTTATAACATTTAAATCAGTATATGTTGGTTCAACATGCCCTTCTCTTCTTCATGTGTTTTGTACTTCATCTCTTCTTTCACTCTTATTGGCTCATGTAGAGAATCTGAGTCGCCTGAAAAACTGAGTATCTGATATCTGGCCTTGACAACATAGAAGTCATTGAGAACCTTGAAGGTCATATGTAACACTTAACTGTTTGTTTGTCTATATGTGACCGATACAGTGAGCCAACAGATGTTCAGTGGGTGATGGACAGAGATGATTAGTCAGCTGTAGTTCAGATGTTCATTACCTACGTTCCTGTCGCGCCTGTGTCTCCTCAGGCTGTGAGAGCCTCCAGAAGTTGGACTTACGGTGAACTTTGTTGCCGTCTGAGCAGCGTGGAGTCCCTGGGCACAACTCCACCTCATAGAGCTGTTCCTGGTGGGGAACCCCTGCACCGAGTTTGAGGCTACAGGCAGTACGTGGTGCCTCTCTGCCCCACCTCAGGTAACTCCTCCTCTGTAACATGACCTCACCTGCTGTGGCTGGACTCAGCCCTGGAGTGTGGGAGCACAGTTTCATCATGACAAAATTATACAGGTCAAAGGTCAGCTTAACTTGATGTTAAATGAGCAGCCAGTGAAAGATGAGGAAACATGTGGAACATGTTTTCAGGCAAACGATCAGTCTGGTAGAAAAATGCACTTTTCCACTTAATAACCTTGAATTCTGCCTTGTGTGTTTCTCTCATGTTGCCAAAACATGATGTTCGCTGTTTCTCTGCGTCCTCAGTGGCTGGACGGACGGAGATCTGCCGCTCAGAGAGGATTCGAGCCGCACAGGGACTGGAGGAGGTAAGAGGCGAGTCTGGGAGCAGGAGTGAATACCTGAGAGGAGAGACGAGGAGAAGCAGGCGGCGCAGAGGAAGTCTGCAGGACAGGGGACAGAAACAAGGAGAGACAGCAGGCGCCGCAGTGACATCAGCAGGACAAGGTTATGTCAGACTACTTCCTGCTGCTTTGAAGCGTTTGTTGATACTTTGGTGCTGACAGATCTGAGCTCATGGTCATGTAAAGACCGACTGTCAGAGAGCAGCCATGTGTGTCCAGAGCAAAGACAGAGTCCCCTGACCCCCGAGGCAGAGGCTGTCCCAGGTTGGACAGTCTTAAAGCAGTCAAAGCTGCGAGGTCACCTCACACACAACCTCTGAAATACCACGAGGATCAGAACAGAAATATCACAACCAGAGTCTGAAGTGACTGTGTCTTCTCTGTCTCTGTAGTCCAGGGCTGGGAGGACCAGTAGGAGGACCAGAGGGACCAGAGGAGGACCAGGAGGAGACCCAGCGGACGAGGAGCAGCGTGAGAGGGAGTTCTGGCACACGCCGTGTTCGTTCACCCCTGAGTCTCGTCTGGAGGCTCATCGCCACCTGGAGGAAGAGGAGGGCGAAGGACATCGTGGTTTGAACTTTGACCTGTGTATTGTTTTGCCACTTGAACCGAGTGTGACTGACGTCATCATAGCCCCACACCCCCGTGATTACACGATTACACAGGTGACGTCACCTTTTAGAAGTAGCAGGCTCTCGCTGTGACTCGTCTTCAGCCTGGTAGCAGTGATGTGATGAACCATGTGATTAACAGTTGCCTGAGTCTGTCGGTACACGTTGGTGACCTCTCACCACGTGTCTATGAAGAGTCACAGACCACACGTTTGTTGTGGGTCTGTGACTCTCCTGCTGCAGTTCACTGCCTGAGCCACCAGGTGTCACTGTAACACCAAGCATCATCCACACTGACGCGCACTGACACACACACACAACATGGTCGTGATCTGTCCCTTTCTCCTGACACACACACCACACACACACACAAGTATGTGACACCTGGATGTTCCACCTGCAGGAGGCAGGTGAGGGAGCTGTGGAGGCTGAATGCAGGTGTGTCCTGTCTTAGGGCGGAGGAGCTGTGATGAAAGCAGACAGGTGAAGGTCTCCGGTGTGGAGCAGCAGCAGAAACGTTCTTCATCCTTTATGCAAGAAAACGAGCTCAACGCGTCAGGAGCACTGGAGGAGCTTTACCTGACCGACGCTCCACTTTTAAACGGTCGTCCACCAATCCGAGGGTCACAACGCTGAACCCCTGACAGCTGCTGCATCACTGTGTGAGTGTGTGAGTGTGTGTGTGTGTTGTGTGTGTGTGGATGCACTGTAAAACACTCTGATGGTCGATAAGACAAGAAAAGTTCTGTTTTAATGCACCGTCCATTTACCAAAGGCAATTAGTCTGCTGCTCTTTCCTGGTTTGTAGATTGGTTGTTTCTGGACGTGTGTGTGTTGTGTGTGGTGTGTTGTGTTTCCATCGCTGCTGCTGCACTGTCTTTAATTGTGTTTATGGCTCCATGGCGCTGACAGTCAGAGTCAGTCTCATTAATCACCAGAGACCCGGTCACACCCACACACACACACTGAGATCACAGATGATCAGATCCTCAGTTCCTCCTCACCAGACACCAAATAGCTGGTCGATCAATCAGAAAGTTGTTCAACAGAATCCGTCAGCGACTCCTTTAATAATCGATCGTTAATCATTTGTCTTTGACGGACTGAACGGTTCAGGTCTGAGTTCTGGACGGTGTGAGTCTGACTTGTTTCGTCGACACCACACGTTTCTAAACGCTTCCTGATGTTCGTCACTTAATCAAGAAAAATGCTGAGGCCACAGGTGAAGTGTGAGACGTGCGCCGCCTTCTCAGCCAATCACCCGAGGGATAGATCGATCACTCGGTCAATCACTGTAATGACCGCCGCCGCTGAGGTCGCTCCAATTTGTCCCCGGCTGAAATCCGACATAAATATTGTGCATGACACAGCGATTAGCAGGACAGAGCTGCTCTTGGGCGGAGCCAGGAGCCGGCGGTCCACAGGGTCACAGAGGATCCAGCTCCGACGCTCATGAGTGATGAGGCGGCCGCCGAGCCGGAGGGCACCGCTGATTTACTGACGGTGCGTTCAGGTGTCAGAGCTGGGGAGCAGAGGATGCTTTACTGACCGCCGCCGCACGAGAGGAGGAAATTCCCTCCGCAGTGGAAACGAGGAGAGAGGTTTCTGTGTGTCGTGACAGCGCCGGCTTCAACTGCTGTGACATGACCAGCTGATCACAGCTGATCACAGCTGATCACAGCTGATCACAGCTGATACAGTATAACATGAAGCCAGACTGGCCGTTCAGAGCAGCGAGCACACGTATGACGCTGACAGCACATGAGTGCAGCGGCGTGGCAGGCGTGTTTCAGGGCAGAGCTGCTGCTGCTGCTGACGTGCGTTCATGTTCCCACATGTTAGACGCTGTCACTGACTGTTGCATGGTGGGACACGTTCGCTGTCCTTAAACACGTCTGGCAGAGGAGGTCACAGAGGTCATCGTGGCTGACGTGAGGAGGAGAGGTGTGTGAACGCCTCATGACCTTGTTGTCATGGTTACAGTAACAACACAACAAATGGTCATGGTGATTAGAAACAGCACCAACTGGACTTTTGTCTCTTTATACTTTTATTAAACCGCTCTTTCACTGATTATCACTATGACCACTAGATGTTGCCTAGCACAGAAGCTGCCTGAAACACCCGTGTGTGACCATGAAAACTTCTGACGTGACGTGTTCATCACCTGCGCGTCGATCTTCCCTCTGATCGGCCTTAACATTCATCAGTGGATCTGTCCGTAAAGATGTTGCCACACCCACCGCTCTCCTCAGCCAATCACATGTCGTCGACATCAGTGTCCTGTGCACCAATCACGCAGCGGCGGCGTGTTTCGGACGGCTCCGCCCCCAGTCCTCAAACTATTTGTCGAAGTCTAATTAATTTTCGCCGCCACGCTGCTAATTAGCGCTCACCCTTAAGGTGACCTCATGTCGGGGTGTTAATTGTGTGTGTGTGCACTTCAGGGTTTCTTCCGTTGTCTCTGACACACACACACACACACACACACACCTCAGCTCCGTCAGCTGGCAGCTGTAGTAGCTGGTCGTTGGATCCTGACGCAGCAACATGAAGCGGTGATGAACTGTCTGTTGTTACAGTTCAGACTCAGGCTCGGAGTTTTGACCTCAGGTCGACTGAACCGCCCTGAACCTGGGGGAGGTTCCTCTCCGGGCTGACGGCTCCCTCCTCCTCTCTGCTCCAGTTCTTCTGTTGTGTGTTTTTATTGTCCTTCCTTCCTCTGTGCTTCTGTTCACCTGGGCGTCCAGAGGCTGTGATTAAGACCGCACAGACGAACCTGACACGTCATACGTCTCCAAGGTAATCATCACACGGAGACTCCTGCATCCATCCTGCTCCTCTGAGACCTCAGGGTCGGCCCGGTGTTCGGCTCTGTCCAAGGGCCTCCGACAGTCGAGGTGGACTCAGTGAGCCCAGTGTCCACGGGGACAGACCGTCCACCCTCTGGTCCACTGGTGCTGTGGGTCACATGTGTCACACTGCAGTGGCTGCTGCTTTCTTACCACCGTTTGTTTCTCACACCATCAGCTGGTGTTTTTATGTCTCTGCTGCGACACCGTTCATGTCCTAGGGACCATGTCAAACTGTCGATGACGTCCCCGCAAAGCACTATGGGATGGTGATGCAGCCGTTTGAGCAGCTCCAGTAACGTCTAAAAGTCCACCCACATTTCTGACCCTCACTGAACACAGGCCCCGCTCTCCCGTCAAAATCTTGGTGATGACACAACATGACCTCCATGTGTGTTACTTGTTAGCTTGTTAAAGACAGGACCTGTGGACGCGGCGCCGACTCACGCCCTCAGCCTTAATCCTCCTGGAGCCACGTGTGTGACGGATGTTGTGTTGGAGCTTAATCTCCTGCCCACAGGAAACTCTTCACAGAGCCTGAAGGCATCTCAGTGTTCGTGTTTGGCTGAGATTAGTCTAATCGTCCGTCCGTCGGTGCTGCTGGAAGTCTGTCCTCGCCCTCTGTGAAGGGACGCCTCCATTTATCATGTGTGTGTGTGTGTATCATGTGTCCGTCTGCGTCTGATGTGAAACAGCAGAACGACTCGCCGAGGTCCACAGTGAAAGCTCTTCCTTCCTGATACGAAGGCAGGTGGTATTTCCTCCCCAATGAGCTCGATTTGAAGAGACCCGGGTGATGGCCCAGACTCGACCCGTGACGCTCCGCTTCCTAATCCATGTTACCAACCGTCCCCGGGCCTTCCGTGCTGTCCAAGCAGAAAAATCGGGTGATACGGCGTTGCCGTTTTTACCGTTTCCCTGTGCGGGGCTGTCAGAGCGCGCTGACTTGATGCATGCAGTCGTGCCGTCACTGGATTGTCAGGAGAGATGAATTTCCTGCTCCAGAGGTGGATTGTGTGATAAGGTCAGCCAGGAGACGCTCTGTGTTTAATGGCTGCTGCTCCTCCTCTGAGACACGGGACAACACCGGACCAGGAGCAGCACATCCAGCCTGCAGTCACAAACTCAGAGGTGGAGGTGGAGGGGTGGTGGAGGTGGAGGGGGTGCAGGCTGATAAATAGATCAGTTAATTGACGTGGATGTGGATGAGCCGGACGAGGAGGAGATCTGCATGAAGGCTTGTCTATGTGAGATGATGTGGTTTGTTGTGAGCGCTGACAGAGAAACGCTGTGGTTGAAGTGACACGACGCTTCACGCTGACAGCTGCTGTTTCAACACCACGGATGAGACTTTACAAATGCAACGTCTCAACTGTCTCTGGGCTCCAGATGATGGTCCTGCCTGTCTCCAGCGCTAACAGACTCTGTTGCAGCTGAAAGGACCTGCTGTTTGTGACATTTGCTCTTGGCATTAGCATTAGAGGCGAGTTTAATGGAAGCAAAACAAAAGGCTTGTCGATTGATTGGTTTACTTCACTGATTCCAAACAGTTGTGATGAGACAAAGTAAAAAGAATAACAAAGAACAAACTGCACCAAGTATAAAGGTTCAGTAATAATGATAATGACGGTGTGAGTCATGTGTGTCACACAGGTGACTTTAAAACTAGATGAAATACTTAAGGCTCCAAAGAGACACGTGTATAAAGTTGATGTGATGATGTGGGTGTGGTGCAGCAGCAGCGGCGGCGGTTGGAGGCTGTGGTGGTGGTGGTGGTGGTGTAGTCACCTCTGTCCCTGCGCACACACCTAAATGTGAACATGGCTAACTGAGAGCTGTCTGAACACATCGTCCTCACGGCCGGACTCCACAGAAAGCAGCCGTGGAGCTGTCACCGCTGATGTCTCCCTGACTCAGCTGTTTGATGGACGCCCCATCAAACCCCTGCAAAACACACAGAGAGGCAGAGCAGGGTCTGACAGACTGACCTTGGTTAGTCAACAGTCTGAGGCAGGAGGAGACGGACTGAGAGGCTTCTGTCACTCTGAGCTCCTCCACACACACACACACACAGCGACCACACTGTTAATGGTGCTAATGGTTAGTGCCTGGTCTCACCACTGTAACTCCAGCAGAAACAGGAACAGGAAGTTAAGGAGGCTCCTGTAACAGGCCGTCACACTGATGGACGGCAGCCGAGGGCAAGATGGCCGACCCTCCGCTGAGCGCTAATCACCTGACCGCTGCCTCGCAGTGGGTTTGACAGACGCACGTGTGTGTGTTTCCCTGCATGATGGAGAGATGGTGCTGAGAGTAAAAGAAGGAGAGTTTTAAACACACACACACACACACACACAGTCTGAGTAAAGCAGATGTTTCTACAGACACTGCAGGTGAAGCCAGGTGGTTCCAGCCCTGAGGTGTTAGCAGCCATCTCATGTGTACACACTTCAGTTAAAACTGTTTGTTTCTGACTGTACTTTACTTTTTAGACTCTGCAGCACACACACACACACACACACACACACCACCTGCCGTCCTGGTTCCCAGAGCTGATACCTGGCCGTCAGCTGCTCACACTGTGGCCTGACAGCAGCCAGTTAGCTCTTATTGCTCTGCTGTGATACACAGGTTTAATGATCCAGTGGTGAGCTGGAGTGGAAGTTAAAGGGCACACGGTGTTTTTCTACTGCAGGAATCACTCTGTGTGTGTGTGTGTGTGTGTGTGTGTGTGTGTGTGTGTGTGTGTGTCCTACAGTGACAGCCTCCACCACACATTACCCTTATGGATGCTCCTGAAGGGACAGGAAGGTTTTCACCTTCACCCCACAGACCCCATAACTCTGCTGCTGTCATGTGCTAGTCCAGCCCCCCCCCCTCCAACACACACACACACACACACACACACACTCACAATCTCTCTCACACTCTCTGTGCTGTTCTGCTGCAGGGAGAAGGAGAAGAAGAAACCGAAGACCTCGAGGACCCTGATCACAGCTGACGGACGAGTCATGAACGTCAACGAGCCAAAGTACGAATTCACACAAACACTGAAGTCTGAGGTCTGTTTTTACATCCAGGTGGGGGGGCGGGGCTTTGGGTGGCTCCTGTTGTTGTGACATCACGCTACCTGTCTACCGTACGGAGCTTCAGAGGGACGTGGCGATCACAGGTGATATAGATGATAACACACGGTGCCTGAGCAGAGAGGAAGGCTGCTGTAACACAGCTGTGAGCGACCGTGGGGGGGGTCGACTGTTCCACTCGGCTTCAGCAGCAAACGCAGCAGAAAGCAACATAATTGGTTCTGGTTTTGTTCTGCCGGGGCGACACAACACAACCAATCAGCTGCTTCGCTCTCACTTTGGGTCACAGCTCCGCTCCTTCATTCATCTGTGAACGTCCCCATCAGCTCAGGCTGCAGCAGGCGCTGTGTGACTGCTTTATTAACAGCCCTCAGTTTTGATCTCTGGTGCTGTGTTGGCTTTGCCTCCATCAGAAGGGTGGGGGTCGAGTGTGTGTGTGTGTGTTGGGGGGTGGGGGGGGCAATCCGATAGCTGTGGGCCACCCTGGGCTCCCTCCATTAGCCATAGGTTTATAACCAGAGCAAGGCCACAGGGTCGAGGCCTTAAAACAGGGCTGATTTCATTTGTAATCGGAGCTGAGGACACACTCAGGTCAGGAGCGAAGCCTGTAGATGAAATATCACTTTACAGCAGCGGGGGGGCAGGACGCCGTGCTTCACTGCTCAAAACAGTCACAACACATCAGCAGCGTCGTCTTTACCGTCTGCTCATGAACGCCTCGTAAAGGCCTGTCCTGCAGATTGATGCTACGCTAACACAAGGAAATGTATTTACTGAGTGGATCAGCTAACCACCGGTGTCCACAGGACAGAGCGGGGGGGGACAAAGACACCATGTTTGATGGGGACGTCTGTGAGAGGAGCAGCTGTCAGTGGAAGTGTTTGCTCTGTTTCACTTGTCCCCACATGTAAACGTTAAAGGTCCAGAGTCTGAACAGCTCCTGTGCTCTCTGCTCCTCAGACTGAACTTCTCTCTCAGTGAGGATGAAGAGACCAACACTCTGGTGTTGGACCTGGCCGTGTACAGGTAGGAGCCACCATCCTACACCAGGCGGCCTGAGGACAGTGAACGCATCACGTCTGTCTGTAGAGCTCATTGTGTTGCTGATCCACATGTCTTTATCTCATCGTGATGTTGTTGATGTCTGCACAGTGACTCCACTAGTGTAAAGTGTCACTGCTGCTCACCAGCTCAGCTTCATGGCTCACTGACCTGGAGCTCTCCCTCCCTTCCCCTCCCTCCACCCAGACACATGGACTCCTCCCTGATAGACGTGGACGTCCAGCCGACCTACGCCCGAGTCACCGTCAAAGGAAAGGTAAAGATTGATTGAACGTCTGAAGTGTGATGAGCTTCAACATGAAGCAGCAGCAGCTCTGATGGACACACACCACCACTTCTGCTCCAGTGCCCAGCAGAGACGTCCCATTCACACTGGAAGCTGTCCAGTTTGACCACACACTGCTACTGGCAGCCAGTGAAGGTCCTTGCTCAAGGGCACTGCGGCACTAGTTGGCAAGGAGAGTCTCACTGACGCCTGGGTTAAAGTTATATTTCAGAGCGAAGCAGAAACATCTGTACAGCAGCTGCTCCACAGCTCTGCTGCTGACGTCTCCCTCCGTTCAGAGCCACCGCATGTGTTGGACTGTGGGAGCAAGCTGGAGAACCTGGAGGGAACACACAGGGAGAACATGCAGACCTGGTCCAGACCTGGTCTGTAGCAATGAATCCTGGGATACGCTGGGGCCACGGGACACATTTGAAGGCGTGTAGTCGCTCCACTGTGACACAGCCTCTGAACTGAGACAGTGCTGTTTCATATCTAAAAGGTCAAAGGTCAGCTCCACATATTGTCCCATAAAAACCCCTCTGGCCAGTTTGAAGCGGATCCTGACCTCACGGTCTGATCCAGGTTCCTGCAGGTCTGCGGTCAGTCCTGTGCACAGCGGCCAGGTTCAGGTCCTGTCTGTGGCGCGAGGTGATTTGCCTGATGAAGACGACGCCGGCAGCTGAGCCTGGATCGGATCAGAGGGGCGTGTGATGGATGAGGAGTCAGGTCCAGAGCTGATGAAAGGCCGTCAGAAGCTGCTGAGTCATCAGAGCTGTGTCCGACTCTGACGCTCTGATACGTTTATGGACCCTGTATATTACTCCGCCTCCGGACTCATTTCCCACCTCTGATCCTCAGGCTTCTCCCGGACAGGACACACACACACACACACACACACACACACTCTCTCTCTCACCTCGGTCTATCCCAAAACTGATCAGAAAGAGTAAAACACAGCCTGGGCCGAGCAGAGGGAGAGTCAGAGTCAGCAGGAGCCAGCAGTGTTTATCCTGTGTCAGGTGCTCATTTCCATCGCTGTGTGAGACCTGCTGAAAGGTTTATTGTGGGGGGAGGCTCGGTTCTGCATGTGGTCCCGACCACAGAGTTCATCATCTCCTCCCCGTCCACCTGGTCGGCCATATTTCCCTCAGCGGCCAGGAAACGCGTGGAGGATTTAATCTCCCACAAACAGCCCGCGGCGACCTTTAAGGCTGATTAAGCAGATGTTTGGGCCACACATAAATCCAGGAGGTGTGAGAGTCTTTTTACTCCTGTTCCTCTCTTTTTTCACCCTCTGGTGTATGAATGATGAATCCAGAGCTGTGGAGCTGGTGTTCACTTCCAGCCAGAGCTGCTTTCGTGGCTCCGCTTCAAGCTGTTAGCCGTTTATGGATGGTTGTTTTATGCCAGGGGTCAGCCTGATTGGACGGGTGGGGTGATTTACGCAGCGATACATCAACTCAGGCCTTTAAAATTCCCCCTTAATATGAAGTCATTTAGAGCAGCAGGGCGAATTGAGGCGAGGAGTCATCTGTGAGAGCTGTAGATCACATCAGGACACAGGTCCAGGTTTGGAGTGCCCCCCCACCACCCCTCCACCCTCCACCTCCACCCCCTCACACTGCCTGCTGCCACCATGGTCTCCCCTAAAGCTCCCCTCCTCACTATCCAATAAAAGCCAATTGAAAAATGAAGTCTAATTTTACGCCCAGCTCCTCCACATGTGCCTCCACATGGATCACGTCTGTGTTTCGCCGCAGTGATGGATTTGCCGCCGCGCTCGGTCCGGTCCTATTCTGGTCGCTCTCCCAAAAGTCTGTTCTGGAAAGTTGTACCTATAAAAAGACCCGCTAATGAGGAAAGTCATTTGACACACTGGGGCCGGCGTCGGTGCCAGATCAGCGCATTAATCTTGCTAATTAAAGTTGTGAATAATTTACTGTGCAGATATTTCAGATGGCTCTGCCTGCCGAAGTGAAGCCGGACAGCTCCGCGGCTCAGAGGTCCCAAACCACCGGACACTTGGTCCTCAGCATGCCCAGGGTACGTACAGCCGCACATCGAATCAAACGCACCTCAGTCTGAGGAGGCAAAACTTTAAAAGCTGCTCTGTGTGTGTGTGTGTGTGTGTGGTACTGGAGTCCAACTTGTTCCTCTTTGTCAGGACGCCTGTGAATTAGTTTTTGTCTGAAGGTTGAGCCTCCTCAGTGACATCACACAACACAGCAGCCGTTAGTGTTGGAGCTGCAGACGCTCCTGCTCCACAGAGGATGCAGCCCTGTCACTTCAGCAACACGCTGACTTCTCCTCTGGCATCAGATCACAGTTTCAACTCGACACCTCAGGCGTCCCTGTGGCTCAGAGGTTAAGATGCCAACCTCCATTTCCTGCTGTCCCGCTGCAGTAAAGGCTCAAGAAGCCCAGATTTTAGCATGTCATACATCTAAACCCAACGACCAAAATATGAACCCTACTGAAAGTTACATGTTCGTCTTAAAGCTCCATACAGTATAAGGTAGACGTGCGTCTTAAAGCTCCATACAGTATAAAGGTAGACGTGCGTCTTAAAGCTCCATACGGTATAAAGGTAGACGTCCATGTGTAGTGTGATTATAAAGCAGCTCTAGGTTCTATATTAACACTGTGAAAGTGTCAAAGCCTCAGTCCACAGAGAAATGCACACAGCCTGTATTCAGACACTGAGCCTTAAAACCAGCCGTCAGGACTTCCTGTCACTTTGTGATGTCACAACAGCAGCAGTCACTCCAAGCGCCGCCTCTCATCTGGACCCACCATTAAACACTTTGCAGGGTTTGGTTTCTCTGAGTGTTTTATTCTGAAATCTGCTGCAGAAGTTTGACACCAACAAACTAAAAACATCTTGTTACAGAGAAACTCGAGAGAAATCGTGTTAATTGTGTGAATCACGACTTCAGCGATGAGCTTCAGGCTGTCGACGGCTCCGGTGACTCTGCTGCTACTCCCTGAGCTTTAATGAAGGAACTGTTTATGGTCTCTATAAAGAGACACAGGTGCTG
Source organism: Caranx melampygus (assembly GCA_019059645.1). Taxonomy (NCBI): domain Eukaryota; kingdom Metazoa; phylum Chordata; class Actinopteri; order Carangiformes; family Carangidae; genus Caranx; species Caranx melampygus. Next base: position 40,296 of record JAFELL010001797.1, on the reverse strand, counting down.
ATTCTGCAGAGTCAGAGCTGCCACTATTAATCCTCCATATGGCTCCTGGTGCGTCCTGCACCACGGAGACACTAAACACCCGACAGATGAATGAGTGTCGAAGCTTTCCACTGAAGAATCTGAATAAACAGGTTTTGTTTCCCTGTATCGTGTCTCTCAGGCTGGAGGTGAAATCAAAGTGAGAAGGACCGTCCCACGTCCACCCAGAGGCCGTCAGGACGGACGCAGCAGCTCGTCTCACCACAACACAAGGTAAAGACGTGCATTCCTCCCACCGCCGCTGCACAGCTGATAACACAGGGAGGAGATTTAAACACACACACACACACACACACAGCCTCTGGATCTCATCCCTGAAACACTCTGATGTAGTTTGTTAGTTTAGTCCTCACATCATTATTCAGAGTTTAAAACAACCACAGGTGTGTGTGTGTGTGTGTGTGTGTGTGTGTGTGTGTGTGTGTGTGTGTGTGTGAGCAGCAGCAGATCTGAGGCCTCAGGCTGCTCTCTGTGTGTTTGTGTGAATGTGTCAGAGTCAAGTGTTGGGCTTTGTCTGGCCTTGACTTGAACACACACACACACACACACACACACATTCAGATGCCTCTGGCTTATCAGGTCCCTGATGTCCTAATTACAGCAGATACCTGTTATAGACCAATCGCTGCCAATGATTCATTTTATCAGCCGCTGTAATGGAAACCCCCATCAGCCCCCCCCCTGCTGTGCACCGGACACAGATAACCTTGACCAGAGCTGCAGCTTCGCGCAGGGAGGGGGGCTCAGCGGTCAGATGGTCCCAGACCAACAAACACACGGGCTGCTGCTGCTGGTTTCTGACGATTTAAATGTGTCTGACTCACATCGATACGAAGACACGACGGTGTGTGTGTGTGTGTGTGTGTGTGTGTGTGTGTGTGTGTGTGAGGCCTGGTGAGTGAACTAAAGGTCGTGCTCTGAAGTTGAAGCTGTTAGCATGAGACCTGTGATGGTGAAGGTCATGTGATCAGATGTGATGAGTCAACACTGAGCCTCAGTCCCTGTGCGTCTCTGATGAGCAGCTTCACCTCTTAATGACCACATTAGTGAAGTTGGACCGAGCTCCACCTCCTCTCCTCGCCCGGGGGCCCGCGCTCGTCACCGCGCCGCCATCATCGCCGTTTTACGAGCGTGAGCGGCGTCTTGTCCTTCAGACGGCCCCATCAAACCCGGTGAGGAGCCCCGGCCCCCGGCGCCGCACCCGCAAATTGAACATCCGATAAAGATGCTGAGCTGCCGCAGCAAGGTGACAGGTGAGCAGCGCTGCCACCGCCGCCGGCTGAGTTACTGCGTCATTTGGACATGATTAGGGGTGACCTTTGACCCCAGGCTTACCTCACACTCTACATTCAGCCTCTGGCCTGGATGGAAATGGATGTGAAGGCCGCGGTCGGGTCTGAAACATGTTTGTGTGATGACACGGTCGACAATATGAAACGTAATCTAAACCCACAGCAGGTGTTGCCCCTCAGTGCAACTGAAAGGTCAGAGGTCAGAGGTCAGGGTCGACTGGAAAGCAACATCTGTCATTTTATATTTCCTGCCGCGTGAGGCCGATCTGACTCAGAACCACCTGTCAACATGTGGAGTCCCTGGAGACTGACTCTAGTGGTGAGGAGAGGAACTGCAGCTGCTCCTTGTCCACCTGCAGAGGTCCAGACCTGAGCACCAGCAGCATCAGGAACCATGAGTCCAGGATCCAAACGGTCCAGTTCTTTAATTGCTGCTGATTATTGATGTCTGGTGAACTTTGTCCACGGTGAAGACGAGTCCTCCGACCTCGCCACGTTCCAGTCCACTCATCATAAAAAGGTGACCCGGGGCGACCGCGTCCCTCAAGACTGATTTGATTATCATTGTTTGCAAAAGGACGAACGCCGTGTTCACCGTCCGACCCCTGACCCCCACCTCCCTCCTCCTCCCCCCTCCTCCCCCCTCTGACCTCCGCAGGCTGCAAACTTTACAACAAATGACTTTATCAATATGAGGAGCCTCTGCTGCAGCCTCGGTCTCATTATGAGCTGCTCTGTGTTGATAATCAGCTGCAGAGACTCTGCTGCGCGGCGACGCTGCACAGACCTCATTACCTGTGAGAGATGGAGGCCGGCAGGACTCCGCCTGGGGTGACCTATTACACCGAGACGTTTTGGACTTCCTAACCGGGGCGGGTGTGAGGAGAGGAGCCCTGGACTAATGACTCCATCCATCTCACATAGGGAAGTGCTGACCATCAGGTTCACCCGCGCAGCTAAACTTAGAGCCAGCTCCGAGACCTCGTAAATCTCCATCCACGCTCCACCTCCTTATCATGAATGTATTTTACATTCAATTAACCTCTCTAATGTCATTGTCAGCTAAAGGAACACAGCATTGATCCTCGCAGTCTGGAACACACAGCAGCCTCCAGGTCGTCGCGTGATGAAGGAGAAAATCAAAACCTAAATCTGTTCAACCTGGAAACTCATCAGTACGTCACCGCTTCCTGTCGCCGGCAGCCGACGGACAGAAACACCTGGACACAACGTCTTCAGCTCTGATGTCCACCTGGATTCAAGGTCTCATCAACATCTCACACAAATGGAAATGGTTCATATTTTCTGTAACTCTGGATAAACACCTGTGAGCTGGAACTAGTCTGAGCGGCGGAGGGATACGGCCACAAGGAGGTGATTGTAGATTGAGAGGACAATGCACAACACATGCACAGACACAAACGTGCTACAAGTTCAGAAAACACATCCATCGTTAAGACTCAGCTCTGATGAGACTTCTCAGAGCAGGGGGGCGGAGCTTCGGCCGCTAAACAGGAAGTAGTTCATTATCACAGCATCCTCCCTGCTGAGTCCATGTGACCTGTGGGGTCTGGTTCTCATCTGACTGTGAGCAGATCGAGATCAGACCCGTGGTTGTCGGGTCGGTCCTGATCCTCTGTGGATCAACAGACGCTGAACAGAAGCTGCTGATGTCGTTACAGCTGATATCTGATCGCACGTTCAATCACCTCAGTCCTCCTCACCGAGCTCAGAGTGAAAACACTGCAGGGCCTCAGGCACCGTTATCAGATGTCCACCACCACCACCATGTCCTGCTCTGACTGTGACATCATCAGTCTACAGGTGAACACACAGAGTGGGCGGAGCTACGTCCGTTTGGTCAGCTGTGTTTATTTTTTCCTGATATCTTTATTTTTATTGATTGATAGTTCATGTATCTTCTTATATTCACATCATACTCAGCGCTCCTCTGCGTCCTGCACGTGTCACAGCACGGACAATAACATTGACTACAACTCCCAAGATACAATGCAATAAGAAATGTCCACATCTCATCCAGAACACACTTTGATTTCAGAGAGGAATCTGTCCAATACTTTGGTTTATGATCAATAACCTGCAGAATCAATCAGTGTGGACAGAGTCAGCTCCGTCATTAGTCCATTTATATCATTAACAAAGATATTGTGAATGATTTGAAGAGTTAATCACGTTTGTCAGAGGATTTGGAGTCATGGTGATTCATACGGGTGTGACACACACACACACACACACACACTCAGTAATCAGACGCTCGCCGCTGTTTAAACATTATGAAGTGATTGAGGGGTAAATGGAGCGACCTCGTTGTTGTGGTGTGAGCTCAGAGGAGAAGACGAATCAATTTGCTCTAATGGTAACAGATCGTCGGACCATCGTCCCCCTGGAGATGAGTCCACAGACGCTCTTTTCTCCCGATCACACTGAACGCAGCTGCGGAGGACAATGACTGAACCGGAGGATGAATGTGACTGGTGAACATGGAGGAACATCTGAGTTCATCTCTCCTCTTCCTGATGTTGCCGTCAGACGCTGTGACTCGCCCTCGCGGCTCGAGGCCTCGCCTGGTAAAACACACAGACATATTTACAGTGTGCTCATCCTGCAGCGCCGTATATCACTGATATGTATCAGCTCCCGTATTGACCTGCTACAGCCACATTAAATCTGGAGACTTTGGCAGCTGGGCACCAACATTAGGGAATGACAGCAGATTTATCGACCCTGTGTTCGACCTCAGTGTCACCGTGACGATGATCGAGTGCTGGTTAAATCCAATAAGATGAGACGTGACTGTAAACAGAGTTAACTGTAATCTCCAGCTGTTTCTGGCTTCTGGTCTAAACACAGACACCAAGAACCACAGTGCACCAGTCGCACAATCGACCATCGACCAATCAGGTGACAGCACCGAGCTGCTGAAAACTGCAGCTCCGTCCGACGACCTCTGAACGCCACGCATCCAGACGAGTGTTCAGGCTTTGTTGATGTTTTTCATGCTCACTTCCTGTCTGATCACTTTGTCCTGTTTCGGTTGTGCTCTGACGTCTCTTGTCCTCTTCCTCTGCAGGAGGAACAATGTCCCTGAGCGGCTGGAGGTCGACCCCAGTAAACACACCACCCTCGACCTCGCCAACATCGTACCGCGACGCAGCGCCAACCAGGGTCCACTGGAGGCGTCCAGGACGACGCCACCTGCCTCCACGGGCACGCCAGCTTCTCTGAAGGGTTTGTGGACGACCCCGATGTCCCCCCACTCATATAGGACTGTGAGAAAGAACGGTCAGGATGGAGGCATCTGCTTTCTGTCGCTAGTGATGTGAACCCTGAGGAACTCCTGATACAGCAGGTAGAAACAATCCTGGTCCTGGACCTGGTCCTGGTCTTGGTCCTGGTCCTGGTCCTGGTCCTGGTCTTTGTCCTGGTCCTGGTCCTGGTCCTGGTCCTGGTCTTGGTCCTGGTCCTGGACCTGGACCTGGACCTGGACCTGGACCTGGTCCTGGTCCTGGTCCTGGCTCAGAATCAGGAAGCTGTGGGGCTTTCCGAACGAACTGGTCCTGTCACAGTTTACTGACAGAGCCATAAACCCAACATCAGTTCATGTTGACCAGTGTTGGATCCTGATGCTCCTGCTCAGCGAACGTTGTCAACTCAAAATCATTTTCTCCTCACCAGCAGAAGTTTTGAATCCAGACAATGAATTAGTGCTTTTATTAAACCAAACATGAAAACAGAGTATATTGATTGATTATTGTCTGTGACTCTGTGGACGTCTTCAGGTTCTGATCAGCTTTCACTGTTTCATGTTTCAGTCATTACACTGAAGTAGCTGATCTCTGTCCCTGTGACCACGACATAAAATCACTCATCTGATGCTGGACTGTAAACAAGATGGACGCTGTGTCTGTGACTCCGCCCACAGATTTCTGAAGCTCAGAGTGAGCTGCTCCATCAATCACTCATCTGTCACTCAAAGAGTTGGTGACGCCTAAAATAGACACAACTTTCGTCCTTAATCAAATGTAAGCAGGTGAGTTATAGTAATATGATAACATGGGGGTCTATGGGGACTGACTCACTGCTGGAGACTCACTCTAGTGGTCAGCAGAGGAACTGCAGACTCATCTTCCAGTTGTGGACGTTGCAGCTTGTTTCTGATGCTTGGTCACATACTGATTGATTGACACATTGAGGACCTGCAGCAGTGAGATGTCCTGTGGTCCTTGTCACGTCTGTCTTTTCATCGGTCAAAGAGAAAACAGCTTCATGGAGAAGTAGATGTTCTGTTTTTCTTGACAGATGTTCTTCTCGCCCCCTCAGCTCCAGCTGGGAGGGCAGCGGTGCAGACAGACCAGAGGATCAGTCTGTGGAGTCCGGCTGCTTTCTTTGCTTCTTCTTTTTTTTTTTGGACCCGTTGTTCTTTGGCGGGTTGTGTTTTCTCTTCTCTCCGTGTGACGCCGTCCTCGGAGCTCGGAGGCTGATGTTCTGCCAGACTTTGATCACAGAGGCTCCTCTCTGAGCCCAGAGGACACAGGTCCAAACGCAGTCGGAGGCTTGCTCGTCTCTCCTTGAAACTCCTCGCTCTTTACTTTCCTCTGAGTCTGAGTTGTCACTGGAAGAGCTCGGAGGTCACGACGCCATCTCCTCCCCCCTCCTCCTCCCTGAGCGCTGTTACAACTGCAGAGCCTTGAGAGATCATCCTGGCGTTGGACCATTTTTCCTCCTGACAGCTCCACTGTTCTCTTATCATCCAGCTTTCTATATTTGGACTGCAGGGCTCGCATCGTCCCGGAGCTTTTTGATGCTCGTGCTTGTTGGTTGGTTGAAAAGCAGCTCGTCCACAGATGGTTTCTCGCTGTGGAAGCTCACTGCTGCCAGATCTGCCAGGTCAGATCTGAGTCTGAGGACATTACATCTATATGTCTGAATGTGTCTCATGCTGTAGAGTGCAGGACACACTCTGCAGCAGTGATGCTGCAGAGTGTGTCCTGCACTCTGGATCGGTAAACCCACTGTAGACGACGGCACCAGAGGCCCAGAGGCCGTCATCAGGTTCGATGATGAGGAGCGACCAAGTTCAGACGTCGTGAGTCTCCGTCACAGCGGACGGCGGCAGCAGCTGCCTGTTTCAGCACGAGTCCAAAAAACCTGGAAATTCATCAGCACTTCCTGTTCTGTCTGCGAGCCGGAGCCGTGATTGAATTTATCACTTAATGATAAATGATGTCACTGGTCTGTCACGTGACGGTTCAGCTAATAACACGTGTTTAACTCTTCATCATCATCACGACTCAGTGGTTTTCACACCGAGGAGCTTGGTTGTCTGAGCTTCACTTCTCCTCCTGCTCCTCCTCCTCCTCCTCTTCTTCCTCCTCCTCCTCCTCCTCCTCCTCTGTAAACAGAAGCACCTCGGTCCTGTTCAGCCCGGCTGGAGATCAGACCAGAACCAGAGAACCCACAGTCAGGTTTCTGTTTCCTGAACCACCTGCTGCCGCCTCCTCTCTCTGTTATCTGTGTCTGTTCTGCCTGGGCTCCATCGCTGCCTCATTGATTTTTGTCTGTTGCCATGACAGCGGATGGTCCCACTAGTTTAGTGTACGCAGCACCGCCTCAGTGTGTTGACCCGGGTCAGACAGACCCGACTCTCGTGTTCCACTTCTCACTGTTGAGGACACTGGTGTAACCACCAGCAGGCCCTGAACACACCAGGAGCCTTCACTTCCCCAGTTATGTCTTTTTTCTTTAACTCTGTGTTTCAGCTTGTGTTTGTAGAACAAGCTGTTCATCTTCACCTTCTACAAACAGCCTCGCTCATTAAATCCACAGAGGAGTGATTTGTTTTCTACACAGAGCACTTCGCAGGGATGTGCAGGAACAGGAACGCTGCCTTCCAGGCCGCCGTGATGCTGCTGGTACGAGACGTTTGGGTTCGGGTTACGTAACCACGCGTTACACGTCGACCGGATGTTCTGCTGACAGGCTCATGTTAGTTTCTCGGCTTTTCATTGAGTACCTGACCTCTGACCTCTGAACAGTGGCGTCAGCAGGAAGGCAGCTCTGTGGCGTCCTGCCCCCTGGGGCTGATGGGATGTTCAGGAGCCTCTGTGGCCCCGTGTCGGTGGAACAGTGGAAGCTGGGAGTCCTGTCGCCTTTAAACCTGAGGAGGCTGCAGCTCCTCAGGCTTTAATTAACGCTGCAGCGACGCTCTGCAGGGTCGAGTCCTGGGAGGACGCCGCACACAGAGCTCAGAAACGATGTGGGGGAGATTGGATCCCTGCTGGGGATGAAAATCACTGTGAATGTTTGACTCTGTAAAACAGAATCAAAGGGACACTTCAAGGATTCATGTGAAGGAAATCCAAAGACATTTTGTTTGCTGAGTGGCCTTTCCGCTTTTTTCCCCTGGACTCTCCATCTTCCCTCCCTCGCTCGCTCTCCTCCTCTCCAGATGAATTATTTAACCGTTCTCCTCAGAGTAACCCCCACCCCTCCATCGCTCCATCTCTCTCTGCATCTCATCTGGGCCAGGCCTCCTGTGCTGCTGCCAAGGACAGATGCAGATGCTGCGATGGGCTCTGCAGCACCGAGAACAAAAGGAGCCAACAGAAACATTTTATTACTGTGAAGCTGCGATTTGATGAAACTCAGATATTTCTACATCACACTGAGGTGAACGGTCTGACTGAGAGTCTGTGGGTCCTCAGGCTCACAGCTCCAGACGATCTTCGGTTATTTCTCTATTAAAGCTCCGTACGGAGTAAACGTTGAGTCTTTTATTCTGAAATCTGCTCTGTTTTTATTGGATCATTCTGTCGTTTGCCTAAGTAACTAACTAAATGATGACACAGCTAATTGGATGTAAAAGCAATAACATTATTGATCCTGCACCCGAAGCCGGGTTCTAATGACAGGACGTGTTGTGCTGTATGTCAGACTGTGAGGACCTGGCTGATCCTGGAGGATGACGTGTCCTGTACTGTGAGAACATGGCAGCTGGAGGTTTCCTCTCCTGCAGAGATCAGTTGGCATCCTCCTACCTGGATTATTTCCTCTCCCCTGTTCTGGTCCCGGCACACCTTTGTCACACCTTCCTCCACACCTCCACCCTCCACGCTGGTGCTTTATTTTCATTTATGAAGGAAGGAAAAACAGTCTGAGCTCTCAACGCTTCATAATAATGGTCGTGAGCTGTCGTAAAAGCTGCTGGCTGAGCGACCTTTTCATGTGACCTCTCGTAGCTGAGCGGCTCACACACTTTCCACCCAAGTGAAAGAGGAAGTAAAGCTGTTCAGGAAATCAATAATCAGTGCTCTGCTACCCCAGAGGTGCAGAAATGTCATGTTTGACGTTCAGGCCTTCTCTCTGACTCTGCTGTCGGTGCTGTGTACTTCCTGGTGTGTGGTGGCGGCGGTGGCAGCAGGGCCAGATTCCACCAGACCGCCTCCGGCACCTGAGAGGTCACAGGGTGATTTATGCCGCCACGTGAGATTGATATGTTTGTTCTGGTGTTTGTGCTGAATCGTTGTATCTGGTGAACTGTGAGCGTCAGTTCAGCGGCGGCAGCTCGATCCTCCAGGAGTCGACAGCTGGAGTCATTTTTCACACAGAGCAGTTTGATTCATGATGGCTTTAAGTCAGCGAGCATCTCCCGGGGGGGGGGGGGGGGGGGGTTCATGTGTTCATCTCATGAAGGTTAACAGGCACCATAATGATGACAGTGGTCACACACACAGGGATTCACCACGATGGTGTCTTCACTGCTTCTCCTGCACACACTCAAACCCTCTGGTGACGATGTTCACGTTGATTACATCATACAGACACAGGAGGAGTTACACAGTCCACAGCAGTGACATCACAGACCTGAGGGACCAATCCTGTCGACCTGCGGGGACATTGTGTCAACCAACACGTTATACTATGCTATGCTACACTTCACTTCGCTACGTTATGCTGTGCTGCTGCAGGAGGTTTGGATTCATGTGTTTTTGCTCAGAGTTTGGTCTCTGTCTCTGTCTCTGTCTCTGTCTCTGTCTCTGTCTGTGTCTCAGTCTCTGTCTGTGTCTCTGTCTGTGTCTCAGTCTCTGTCTCTGTCTCTGTCTCTGTCTGTGTCTCAGTCTCTGTCTCTGTCTCTGTCTGTGTCTCAGTCTCTGTCTCTGTCTCTGTCTCTGTCTGTGTCTCAGTCTCTGTCTGTGTCTCTGTCTCAGTCTCTGTCTGTGTCTCTGTCGTGGCTCTTCTTCATGGCCCGTCTCGTGTTCGGCCTCGTGTTGAGCAGCGTTCACCTCAGGGAGCGGTGTGTAACAGGAACCACACGACTCTGAAGACGCTTTCTCTAAAATTAAGTGCTGATGTCAGGGATTCTTCTTCCTGCTGAAACCAGATCTCTTCTCCTGGTCGTCTGAGAGTCATCAGAGTTTCCTCAGACATCAGACACCGGCAAAAATCTGAGAGGCTGTTTCTACACACACACGTGTACACCTCCACTTCCCTGTGCTGCTCTAATGTCTCCAAAAATATTTACATCTTTATATTTATGGCACTAAACCTCCAACAGTGATCGTCCATCACCATCAAACCACCGGCTGAAGAAGAAGCAGCAATAACTACATGTTTTAAAAAAAGAGAGAGAGAGAGAAAACAAGAGTTGATGAAAAAAACAGTGGTTCTTGTTTTCCTCGTCTCCTTCGTCACCTCCTTCGTCACCTCCTTCGTCACCTCCATCGTCACCTCCTTCGTCACTTCCTGACTCGTCTCCCTTTGTGTCTTTTAACCTTGTGTTATGAAAGTTGGATGAAGTGGATGAATAAAACATGGCGGCCCTCATCATGCAGATACAACACAACGACTGTACCGGCTTCAATTATTCACCAGCTGGAACTCTGACAGAGACCCCCACCCACACCCCCACCCCTCCACAGAAAACCAAACCACTCAGTGGGTTACACCGTCCGCATGAGTAAACAGGAAGTGCTCAGATACCAGCAGCTACCTGTGTTCACCTGGCAGACATTTCAGTCCTACTCTCTGCATAACGAGCAGCTTTATTTTGAAATTCAGTTTTGCATTTTCCTCCAGTGTTTTCATAAAAGTCTCAGAAACAAAACCAAAGTTGAAGTGTAGAGGATGAGAAAACAGTCATGTTTTACATTTAAACAAGCAGCAACAGTCTTAACCCCCCCCCCCCCCGGTCTCTTTTCTTCTTCTTCTCTTCCTCCATCAGCGTCTTCTTTGGTCTCTTCTTCTTCTGCTGCTGCTGTGACCAACACATTGAGAACAATGAGCTAGCTAGCTTCTTATAGCAAGGCTGGTGGTCTGACGTGTTGACATAAAGTGAGAGATAACAGCAGCAGGTCAGCACCCCCACTGTGTGAAAAAGTGTGTGTGTGATCATAAGGGTGGGTGGGGGGAGGACAGGTGAGGACAGGGTCCAGTGATCAGGTCTCCGGGGACACGGTGCTGTCCGGCTCAGCCTCACCGCCGACAGCACTCAGCCATGAAAGCAGCAGGAATAAAAGCTGGAGAAGCTGCTGTCACACCTGACAGGTGACGAGCGCCGTGGGAGGACAACAGGACGACCTGGGACGACCCAGAGAGACACAGGAGACATGTTTCATGGCAGATTCATCCTGACTCTTTAGGCGCTGGATGTGTGTGTTTGGATGTGATTTGTACTTTCTTTATGACTTCTGTTGGTTTTGTCCAGAAGCTACTGTGCGTTCAGCACATGTTTAGCCTAGCTTAGCACAAAGCGAGTAAACAGGAAGAAACCAGCTGAGCTGCTAGCTGGTCAAACACATCCCTCAGGTTGGAGAAGTCAAAATGACACCTGTCACAACCTGTACATGTATTTGTTGTACATTTTGCTTTCAGAGTTTACGAATCAGATCCTGTCACATGTCTACACACGGATGCTAATGTTTGCTCATTTCTAACTTAAGATAACTAATGGTTGCTGGTGAATGGAGTGACACAAAGCTAACTTATGTTAGCTAGTTCTTAACTTTAACCATTTTAGACTTAAGCTAATTGATGTTTGCTAGCTACAGTGACACGTTAGCAAACCTGTTTTGAGACTGTTTTGGGACTGAAGCTAACAAATGTGTGCAAGTTTCTAAATTGTGGCTTAAGCTACACTTAAGATAGCTCATGTTAACTAATGTCTAGCTTCAGCCTTCAGTTACACTTTACTTAACTTATTTTAAGCTCGTCTCTAACTGAAGCCTAATGTTGGGCTGAAGCTAACATGATTGCTAGCTTCTTAGTTTTGGTTTAAGCTAAACTCAAATACACTCGTTAGCTAGTTTCTAACTTCAGCCTTCAGGTACTGTTTAGCTAACTAAAGCTGATGATGCTTCCTTTAATTAAAATGTTAGCTTTTTATTTTTCCCACTTCTGAACCAATGTTACGCTGAATGTGGAGGGTTTGTTTTGACCAGCTAAACATTTTGATGCCAACATTGAATTTATTGTTTCATGCTAACGCTAACTCATGTCGTCTGTGTGTCCGCAGTGGTTTTAACTTAGCCACAGAACAGCAGCTGTTTAAAGTCACTTCATAAAACGATTTAATGGAGTTTAAAGTCACAGTTATAATGATAACGACAATAAGGATGATAATTGGGCTCTGATCCCGTCTGTGTGTGTGTGTGTGTGCGTGTGTGTGTGGACCGTCAGAGCTGCTGTGGACCAGAGGACGACATCCACAGTCCAACTATTGCTTTTTCAATTACAGACTCGTTCAGCCGTTTCTCATCCAGATAATTAGTCAAATCCTCCGACCGCCAACGATTAAGTAGAAATACTAAAGGCCACCAAGACACACGCAATCAATCTATTTTAAGATTGCTCTGTTCTGTTCTTCTGGCAAATCCTGCTGGGCTGTGTGTGTGTGTGTGTGTGTGTGTTAGAGGATTTCATTTCTTGGAAAGAACTGCACTAAATCTTTGTTCTCAGTGTTTTTTCATTATTAATATGTCCATGTTCACTTTGTCAGCTCTGTCCCAGTGTTCAGTCTTTGTTCATCTCATTATATGTTTATTGTTGGGGTCAAACGTCCTCGGTATCTGAAGGGTCAGAGTATCAGGAGCACTTCATGGCAGCGTGGTGTTGTGTGGAAGCTGCGGACATCAGTGTATCTGACACACGCTTCACATTTCTCAGGATGTCAGTGTTTCATGAAACTCTGGTCTCTTCAAGACCCACAAACATCGAAACACTCCAGGAGGGAAGTGAGAGCAGATTCACTGTGAGTACATCTGAAGCTCCTTTGTACCTCCGCTCTGTTCCTACTGACCTGTGGTGGAAGATAAACGTCCTCATCCACTTTGATTTCAGCTTTCAGCTCCTTCACTCTTCTCTTCCTGATCCAGGGTGAATTATCCTTTGAGGAGACATTATTCAATATGCCACAATAAAGATATTTCACAACAAGTTAAAGCCGTGTAATTGATTTAGGAGGCATCTGGTCCCTCATGGTTGGAAACCACAGACTGTGGCACTGATGCAGCATTCATCTAGATAATAATGTTCCTGGGAGGCGTGATACACAGAATAAGAACCTAATATTATGACTTTAAATAATTCAGATGAAAGCACTGAGTGTTTTTCAGTTCATACACAGTGATATCATACAGAGTGTGAACAGTGAGTCTCTGCAGCTGCTGGTTCATGTGAGGTGAGTCCTCTCCTCACCTGTCCTGTGGGATCTGACTCATTGATATGCGCTGCTGTCGCCTCCCTCTGCTCTCAGATGAGCACAGGACTCACCAGCACATGTTCTTCTGTCTGTGTGATTTCCCTTAAACCGTTTAAATGTGAAAACCTCACACACACACACAGAGTCCGACAGCGACCGCAGGATCAGGACAATCACAATGTACCTGCTCAGTGTAACCAACAGCAACCGGTGATAAAATGTTCCTGATCATGTGATCACTGTGTTTAAATCGGCCTAATGCTTCTTCTTCTTCTTCTTCTTCATGTTGTCGTAAACTCTCAGCTCACGTCACATTGTCATTAGCTAACACCTGTGTCAGTTTCTGATTTTCATTCCTATATTCATCCACATTGTTTTTCTTTCCGTGAACCTTTGACCGTTCAGATGACGTCACTACCGCTGTTGACTGGCGCCACCTGGAAGGCGCGCGGCTGCCAGGTGAAGCCGAACACTAGCTGCGTTTACATGGGTCCAAACGTCCTATTTATAATCGGATTAATAGGTCAATCAGATTCAAAATGTCTCATGTAAACACCTTCTCGGATCCGATCGGTAAATTTCCGATCGGATTGAAAGAGGTAGTCTACACAGGTTGATAATCACCTTGACAACAGTTGAATAGAGCGGACTGTTCATTCTGCGCATGCGCGCCCTAGTGCGTAGGCTCAGGTATTGACGTTCGCGGGAAATAGGAAACAGGAAATAAGGAAGTCCACGCCGGTCATAACAAACATGGCGAATAAACAAAAACACTGGACAGTGGTTGAGACGAAGCTGATGACAACTAACTGCTGAGCCTCATGTTTACAGAGAGAATAAGATTCATTTAATCCGATTGTTTTCAATCAGATTGAGGAAAACACTGCATGTAAACGCAGCTGATGACGCCAGTCGTGGTCGCGGTCACGGTGTAGTCTAGACTATGTGCACCAGGTGAGCAGCTCTGAGATACCTGGGTGGGCGCCATTTTTGATCCGGTATGGAGTTCCATTAGCCCGCTAATGAATCCATGGTGGTCTCATGGATCTATGATAAGAACATATAATACATCCATGGTGGTCTTCATAGATGCAAAAGATCGAAACAGCAGAACCTCTCACTTCCTGGTCGTGTTGGTGGTGGTACGGAAGCCCGCAGGTGGTGGCGTCTCGGGTTTCTCTTGAACCCGCTGGAGCTGTTTAGTCACGAAGAGGAGTCAGCTTTCGGTTCAGCAGGTAAGTGAACTAAACTACAGCAGTGGTAGTTGTTGTTGTTGGCGACATCTGACGTCATCCAGACCCAAAAACCACAACATAGTTTCACATTTGCAAAACAAAAAAACTTTATTAGTCACTGTCACAGACAGCTGCAGGAGTCCGCCATGTTGGAAGCGCGTGAGTGTGACGCTTTGACTTATTTACCAGTTTGTTTATTTTCTTATTTACACCTAGAAGTGACGTCAGTCCGTGCTGTTGTCATGTCAGAGCGTGTTCGCGTTATTGAGTGTGTGCACGCGCGTGCGCATGACTATATGTGTATACAGTATTAAGTTGTCGCGCGCGTCCACTCGCACCTGTCAGGTCAGTGTTCACCTGTCTGTGCCCAACACTCAGGAACAAGTCATGGTGTTTACACGCTCCCCTTCTGCGCGTGCACAAGTAGCCTACCAGTGTTTACGTGTGTGCGCGTGCACGTCGTTTCTGCGTTGCAGGAGATAAGTCTCTCTCTCTCTCTCTCTCTGTCTCTCAGTTACAGTATCGACCTCCTTCTCGCAGCATCTCCTCTCTCCATCCTCCGTCTCCACCCTCCTCCTCCTCCTCCTCTTTCTCCTCCTCCTCCTCCTCCTTCGCCTTCGCTGCCGCCTCAGCCTCAGCACCACTTCCTCTGCAGGTGGATGGAGGCTGGAAGCCCCGGAGACAGGCGCCATGCACGGCATCCTCCGCTGGTAGGGCTCGGTGCTCGGTGCTCGGTGCGGCCGCTCGGAGCTGCTCGTCTCCGGCGGCGGGTTCCGTCCCATAGGTGTCTCTGATCTGTGTGCGTTTGCGAGGGATGGATGCAGCGTGATGCCAGGTCTTTGTCTCTGGTGTGTGTGTGTGTGTGTGTGTGTTTGGGCAGTTGTTGCGTTGGATTTTTACCGGTGAGTGATTGATTGACAGGTTCATCGGTAGAAAGCAGCACCGGACTCAGACGCGTCCGGTGCTGCTTCACCGGGAGTTTCACCGACTTTCACCCGTATCCCGTATTGTGTCTGTGCCGCGCGCGGCTCTGGTCACGAGGGCGTGTTTCTGTTTGTGTGTGTGTGTGTGTGTGTGTGTGTGTTTTACGTGTGTGTTCTGTGTGTGTGTTTTACGCACAGACTCTCCGCTCTCTGCACCAGATGCCGACGCTCTCCCCAAAATGAGACACTCTCTCTCCCTCTCTCTCTCTCTCTCTCTCTCTCTCTCCATCCCTCCATCCCTCCTCCTTGTATCTGTCTTCCAGTCAGACTGCTGAGCACCTCCCTTCGCGCCGGGGACCACATCCTTAAATGACCCGCGGCTGAGTGAGAAGAGGAGGAGGTGGAGGAGGAGGAGGAGGAGGAGGGTGTCTCCGGATCCAGCGCTCGGACCATGGCATGCAGCCCACGCCGGGCATCCAGCACTGACCATGGGGCTCCGGTCCAGGACCGTCGCTAGCGGCTCGGAGGAGCAGAAGAAGGCTCCCGGCGGGGACTTACTGGACCAAGGCACCGGGGGAGCGGACAAGGATGGCGCCCTGCTCCTGGTGGCGTCGGGCCGGGACGACTTCAAACGGGGCTCCCAGGGCATCGGCATCGGGCTGCTGGCCAAGACCCCGCTGAGCTACACCCGGCCGGTGAAGAGGAATAACATCCGCAAGAGGAGGATCCAGAACCTGATCTACGACGCGCTGGAGAGGCCGAGAGGATGGGCGCTGCTCTACCACGCGTTCGTGTGAGTACCTGAACCCATAGCTACTACTACCTGTGCGCGCGGGAGTTCATTACCGTGTGTGTGTGTGTGTGTGTGTGTGAGTGATGAGCAGTCCTCGGGCTGCTCGCTGGTGTGTGATGAAGCCTCATCACTGAGGTCGGAACCTGATACTGAGGGAAATGAATAGTTTTCACCCAGAAAGTCGCAGCAGCTGCTGTGGTGGTGGTGAAGCACTTGAACGCACCACACACACACACACGCACACTTGGATGAGTGGAGCTGCAGCACAAGCTGCTGATTGATCAGTGTGACGTGTGAAGTTTTTTGGAAACAACTCCTGAGCGGCGCAACGTGAAGTCTGACGTCAGCTGACGGATCACGTGGCCTGTGTTTGTTCAGTTCAAGACTGAATGAACAGAATCGTGTGTTTTTATTGATCAGGTTCACGTCACTTATTCAGATGAAACGACTTCATACGCTGAGGTTTTTAAGGCAGGTTTACAGGAAACAGCTGCACACACCCTTTCACAGTAAAAGTTCTCAGAGTGTCAGTTCAGTGTTAAAGTTTCGACCCAACGTAACAGAAAAATGGATGAGTTTGTGACGTCAGGATGTTGACGCAGAGTCCTGTAGGTTTGTTTTGCACGGATGCTGTTGTCATAGAAATGAGCTGACAGGTGATGAAGGCTCCGCCCCCTCAGACATCAGCGCAAATCCACAGCGAACAGCCAAACGAACCGAACTCGAACTTTCTCAGTCAATCAGGTTTAGTCGAGTTCACACACAACAGGAAGTGTGTGTGTGTGTGCGCGCGTGCTTTAACACAGCAGCAGCTAATTAACAGTGTCGCCCTCCAACTGATTGTTAGTCCTGGTTGGTTCTCAGTTGTCACTCTGATGATGATGATGATGATGATGATCTCAGTCGACACCTGAACGATGGCGACGAGCAGCGAAACACCTTCTGTTTGTTTGTTTGTCTCAAATTTCATGACGTCAGACGTTCGAGTTCTGACCCAGCTTCAGTTTTACCTGCTGACGTCGACACGTCAGTAACGGCCTCGACTCTCTGTGATGAAACTGACTCATCCGTCGAGCCCGACACGTGTCTCTGGCTCCACTGGCAACACAATATGGCCGCTCCGTATGTTGGTGCTGGGGCCGCCCCTTCAAAATAAAAGCTTCAGATTCCACAAAGATGCAGCAGAGGTGAAATCTCAGACAGGAAGTGACAGACTGTGACGTCAGTAGAAAAAAAACAGTGTCATCAGCTCAAATTAAACGCACAACTTGTGAGTTTCTGTCGTCACTCTGGGATCATGGGAGTTGTAGTGAGTGTGTAGAACAACAAAGACTTCTGGGTAAATTTACAGATGTTTCTGGACCAATCACTGATCAATACTGAGCGATCAGGCTGCAATCAGAAAGTGTCTGCATCGTCCTGGTGGACACCTGTTGTGTGTGTTGCGCCCCCTGCAGGCGGCACAGTGAGCCGCTCTCAGGCTGCAGCTGCCATCACAGAGCTGAGGAACCAGAGCTGCCGAAAAAAATTTGGTTTCCATAACAACACTGAGCGGAGAGTGAAATCAGATCTACAGTGGAGGCTGAGAGTCAGGTAGAGTGAGCCTGTGTCAAAGCAGAGAGAGAGAGAGAGAGAGAGAGATGAGCAGAGTCAGAGGGCGAGCGAGGGAAACGGGAGACATCAGCAGATCAGAGCTGAACCTTCACCTCGACCCGACAGCAGCGCCACGTCCCACAATGCACTGCTCTATGACTCCCATCTCTCTCCGTTTGATGTTTTTGATATCAATACCGTGCCCCCCCCCCCCCCCCCCCCCCACACACACACACACACACACACACAACAACAACAAACATCATGACAGTGAGACGAGGCCTGGATCCTCTCTTTGCACCAACACACACACACACACACACAGTCCTGTTGAACCTGCATTAGGTGTGTGTGTGTGTGTGCAGCAGGAAGTTGGACGACCTCCTCCTCACTTTACTTCCTCTAGTGTTGAGCTCTGAGTGACTTTGTTGCACGTTTGTGTTTCCTGGAGCTGCAGAGAGTTGAGCCTTCAGGGCCACCGTACTGGGCGATCGATGGCTGGATCAGAGAGAGCAGGAGTTCATCGGGCTGATTGTGCGTCGCAGCTGTGACGCTGTCGTGCAGCTCACTGATGTGACGACTCTCTGATTTTGCTGAGTCCACAGGTTCTGTTTCCGTGCTGCACATAATCACCTCAGACCTCAGTTACCATCTGAGCTCAGGCTGCATGAGATTAATGTCACACTGAGGCGTCACATCTGTCTCTGGGCGCCGCCGCCGCCGCCGTCTTTTATTGTGCCTCACAATAACACATTATGCATCTGGTAACAGGCAGAGTGATCATGTTGTGAACTTCCCATCAAGGAGAGCGGCTCCAGAGACCGATGGACCCCCCCCCCCCCAGACATGTCCTTGTTTTTGTCCTCGACTTGAATTGGTTTGTTGCTGCACTAACTGGTGGAAACGCAGCTAATGCATCGACAAACAGGCTGGAAGCTGCTGCTGGTCTGAAGAAGAGTGCTGTTTAATGTGCCGTCAGCCTTGTAGCTGGGCGGCCATGACACATGACTCCAGCTGCGTGCTCCCAGGACAGACACCGGGCCTTAAACCCAGCCGTCAGGACTTCCTGTCACTTTGTGATGTCACAACGAAGCAGTCACCAGAGAGAGAACGACGCTGAGACTGGACCACTCAGAGATCTGAGGCGTTCACTGCCACCATGTTAATTTCAGACAAACCGGGTTTTCTGTTTTATGACCTTGGTCAATGGAAACAGGAAGTGAGCCGTTAAACTTCCTGTGACTTTGTGATGTCACAAGCACCAAGCCCCATCCAAATATTTGTTTATATATATCCGTGTGTCTTGGTCCGGTCTGTCTCGTCTTGTTCTTTATGGACTTCGTGAGCTCTCACCTGACGACTCGTACATGCTCTGACAGTGACATCATCACTGAGGGCTGGTGCGTCAGATTCCACCAGTAGAGTCAGTAGAAACAGTCCCAGAGTTTTTCCGCTGACGGACGCCGGTGTCTTTGCTCGCGGGTCAAACCGACCCAGTCAAACGGACAGCGTGCGGTCCTGACGTCCTGAAGCGCTGCTCGTTAGCGCCGATGGTGAGCACTCATTAGTAATTAGTGACTCCACAAAGCGCTCGGCAGCAGCTTCCACAGGGCGAGAGTCGTTTGATGACGGTGCACGTCAGCCAGTTGAGCTCACGACCGCAGCAGTGGAGAGGAAGCAGCTCGTGCCCCCTGAGGTCAGGAGGCTTCAGTGACTCAGGTGATCATCTGTGGGACTCTGTGACGACGTGTGAGTGACAGCTCCACAGCTCGGCCACCGTTTGATGCCTGTTGCCACAAACTGCAGGGAAACAGCTTTGTTTGGCATTTTCTGCTGTTGGAACAACATTTCTGTGGACTCACCATTTTCATCCAGCAGCGAGGCGTGAGTTATGAAATCAGCCCCCCCCCCCCATGTCCTGTTTCCTGGCTCTCAGTGAGTTGAATGCTGCACAATCTGTTGAACCTGTCGCTGGAAGACGTGCGACGGCTCTTAAGGTGGGCTGGATTGATTTCTCGGAGCGCAGGTTTTGTCCTGCAGAGAGATGCACATCAATAAAGCTGCTGCTGCTGCTGCTGCAGAGGTCCATGAATATTTCAGCCTGAAGCTGCAGAATATTGTACATTTATGGCCGACGCTGTTTTTATTGAAGTGTTTAAATGACCCTGGGACAAGACGGCCGGGACAGGACGGCCGGGACAGGGAGGAGCTGAGCAGAAGCCGTGGACTGAATGAAGATGAAATGACACAGATCCATCCATCCATCCGTCTTCTTCCGCTAATCCGGGGCCGGGTCGCGGGGGCAGCAGCCTGAGCAGGGACCCCCAGACTTCCCTCTCCCCAGACACTTCCTCCAGCTCTTCCGGGGGGACCCCAAGGCGTTCCCAGGCCAGCCGGGTGACGTAGTCACTCCAGCGTGTCCTGGGTCTTCCCCGGGGCCTCCTTCCGGTGGGACATGCCTGGAACACCTCCCGAGGGAGGCGCCCAGGGGGCATCCGGTACAGATGCCTGAGCCACCTCAACTGGCTCCTCTCGATGTGGAGGAGCAGCGGCTCTACTCCAAGCTCCTCCCGGGTGACAGAGCTTCTCACCCTATCTCTAAGGGAGCGCCCCGCCACCCTGCGGAGGAAACTCATTTCGGCCGCTTGTATCCGGGATCTCGTTCTTTCGGTCATGACCCAGAGTTCATGACCACAGGTGAGGGTAGGACCGTAGATCGACTGGTAAATCGAGGGCTTTGCCTTTCGGCTCAGCTCTCTCTTCACCACAACGGACCGATACAACGACCGCATTACTGCAGCCGCCGCATGAGATGACACAGATAATAACTCAGTGTCATCTTCAGTCTGATGAGGTGGATGGTTTTAGATCAGCCCTTCAAAATAAAGTACAGGGGAAGTTAATATGATATGATGCTTTTTGTTTTATAGTCCAGCTGTGTTGAACTCAGGTTGTGTGTTCAGGTTTGTCTCACAGTTGGCTCAGGTTGGACGGTACCACCCAGAGACCTGAGGCGTTCACTGCCACCATGTTAATGTGGGATAAACTGGAGCTGAGTCAATAGAAACAGTCTCATTACTACTGTTCCCTGTGCAGCAGCAGCAGCAGCAGTCTGTTTATGTTTTACCAGCCCAGGACTCAGCTCCACGTCGTTCCCTAATGGACTCTGTGGTTGTGGTCATTTAGAGTAATGACATTTATCTTGGGCAAATGTTGTACCAGTGGGAGAGTCATTCAGTGGTCGCTGTGGAGAGATGGAATTTAACTAGGGATTTTACAAATGCTGAGTGTGAGAGGTGGAGGCAGGAGGCGGGACTAGTTTGTTGTAATTCATATGTAATAGATATATAAATATAGTTCATATGAAACCCAGAGTTTGAACCCGGTGCAGTGTAAATAAAACAGAGTGCAATGATGTGTAAACCTCACAAACCCATATTTTATTCACATAAGCAACACATCTGCTGTTGAAACTGAGACACTTTACAATTTCATTAAAAAAAGAGCTCATTCTGAATCTGAAGGCAGCAACAGTCAGTGGTGATAAACAGTAGGTTTATCAGCAACAGGTCATTAAGATGGACATGAGATTATTATCATGATATTTACACTCTGATTAAAGCTCATAGACCTTAACAACAACAACAACCTCAGTGATAAAGGAAGCTCTGGTGATTTCTCTGTTAAGGCCCAAACAACACACAAACACATCAACACAAAGATCCAACAAACATTTAGAGCTCAGAGAAGTTTCTGTTTTCATGTGGACAAATGTGAGTTTAGGTAAAGAAACATCATCATGAGCAGTGATCTCCTCCACAGCTCCAGCTCCACCTCAACAAACTCAAACATCAACACAACAACACATGACAAGAGCTCAAAGTCCCGCCCATCATGTTTGATTGACAGCTGGTCTCTGTGCAGTGCAGAGACACAACAGCAATGAGCTTTTAGCAGCAAACATGGAGACTAAAGAAAGTGATGAAGTAAAATACAGATTTTAACCAACTGCTCCTTCAATGATCTTTGTCTATTTCACTTTACACAACTCTGCTGTGGATCCATAACCAAGGAGCCAAAATCCAGCATGTAGAGGCTGAGTGAATGTGGTCTGGACTCTGTGGAGGAGAGTCATGGTTTTAGAGACGCTGTAGAAGGACAGAATACCTGCTCTGTGATCCAGGTACACTCCTACTCTGGAGGACTGAGGACCTGAGACTGGAGTCTGGATGCTGTTGAACCAAAATGTGAAACTGTTGTTGTTACAATCTAACGACCAAGATTTGTTATTGTATCCAAACGAACTTTCCCTCCCTGATCTGCTGATATTCCTGTATGCGACTGCTACAACTCCTCTTCCTCTCCACTCCACCTCCCAGTAACAACGTCCAGTCAGACTCTCTCTACTCAGGACCTGAGCATAATAAGTGAATCTGTCTGGGTGACTAGAATAAGACTGATCTTCACTCATATATGTTACTTTCCTGTTTCCCTCAGATAATAACAACCATCTGTATGCTGTGTTTGGATCCAGTGTGATTTCCTGTGAATATCTTAAGAAGTCAGCTCTGGTCCTGGGCTCTGCTGGTGACAGTAAAACATCCACTTGAGTCACTGTCAGTGAGATGTTTGTCCATGTGTCTCTCAGAAGGTCCTGTAGTTGATCTCTGAGCTCTGACACAGCTGCTGTCACATCCTCAAAGTGTCTGAGAGGACGGATATTGATGCTGGATGAGTGTGTAGATTGACTGAGTGCTGACAGTAAGGGGTAGTTGTGTAGAAACTGGGTGTGATCCTCTGTGTGTGACAGCAGCTTCAGCTCAGCGTCTTTCCTCTTCAGCTCAGTGATCTCCTGCTGCAGCTTCTTCTCAAGCTCTTTGACTCCACTCACTTGAGTTTCCTGCTGGGATCTGATCTGCTGCTTCAGCTCACAGCTTCTTTCCTCCATCAGATGGATCAGCTGAGTGAAGATCTTCTCACTGTCCTCCACTGCTTTATCAGCAGAGCCACTGATGGCCTCCACCTGCTGTTGAAGCACCTTCACATCTTTCTCTCTGTCCTGGATTCTCTGCTGGATTTGTTGTCGACTCAGCTCCAGCTCTCTCTGCCTCCCAGTCCTTTCTGCTGCAGCTGAGACTGTGTCGTGGCCTTTATGTTCATCCAGAAGACAGACAAGACAAATACACTTCTGATCAGTGCGGCAGAACATCTTCATCACCTCATCATGACGAGAGCAGATGTTCTCCTGGAGCTTCTTGCAGGGCTCCACCAGCTTGTGTTTCTTTAATGGAGCTGCTTCATAATGAGGCTGCAGGTGTTTCTCACAGTAGGAGGCCGGACACGTCAAACAGGACTTGACAGCTTTGAGTTTCCTCCCAGTGCAGACATCACAGGCCACATCTTCAGGTCCAGCATAGCAGTGATCAGCAGGAGCAGCTTGGAGTCCAGTCTTCTTCAGCTGCTCCACTAAAGCTGCTAACATGGTGTTTTTCACCAGGTCAGGTCTTGGTATGAAGTTCTTCCTGCACTGAGGACAGCTGTAGATTTTCCTCCCATCCTCTTCATCCCAGTGGGTTTTAATACAGTTGAAGCAGTAGCTGTGTCCACAGGGAATAGTCACTGGATCCTTCAGTAGATCCAGACAGATGGAACAAGAGAAGGTCTCCTGGTCCAGATGAATTCCTTTCTGCGCCATTTCACCTCTCACAGACGACGACTGTCTGAGTTTCTGTTGCTCAGAAGTGAAAGTAGTTTGAGCTCTGATGTAATCAACATGTGTCTCTGCAGTGAACGGGGCCTGTCAGCTCCTCCTCTGCACCATATGTTGGTTCCACCCATCTTCAAACTGTAGATCTGAAGGGGAGGGAACCAGGAAACACATGAACAGGGTGGAGTTCAGTGTGTTTGAGAGCACGAAGAAGAGAGAGGTGATCAGGTTTGACTTGTTCCTGTTTGTTTACCCTTTGTATAACACAAAGTTCAACAACAGCACAAAGTGTTTTTTTTCTCAGGAGACACAACATGTTGGCATTTTTACATCTGACTGAGCGTGTTCCAGTAAAGTAATAATACTATAGTAATGTTTTATTTGTACAGCACCTCCCATGGAGGAGATGATGTGTGTGTGGAGTGATTAATCACATCACCCTTAGATTAAAATGATTATAAGTCTGAATGAACCACAAGAAAACAGGATTATTCATGGGTCACATTTGTCGTCATGTTTGTGATGATGTTTAGCAGGTGGCTAACGATGATTCTCAGCTTGTTTGTCTCAGAGAGCTGATGTCTTTACGGCTCAAATGAACGATGCTGGGAAACAGAGTAATAAGTGAGTTCCCAGTCTCATTAAAGATGAGGCATTACTCAGAGTTTTATGGGTATGATCATCACAGGGTTTGGCTTCTGCTCAGAGGTTTTAAGGCGTTTGATAATTAACACTAGTCCAATGATGGATGATGTTGGATGTAGCGTTTGACCCATTGTTTTGGCCCAGGTCCAGTGCAGATGATAATGTTAACAGAGCTAGAGAAGGATTGTACTGAGGACCATGCAGGGGACCAAGCAAACAGGTGGGACATGTTAAAGATCACATTAAGGCAACAACTTGGGTGAAAGCAGGTAATCAGATAATATTTCTGTCAGAGGTTGTACAAAACTTCCTGGCCAGGTTTCACTCAGTCCTGTTTGTTTCACTTTTGTACAACACAAAGTATTTTGGCCTGATTCCAGTGCAGATGATAACAATGATAATGTTATCAGAGCTAGAGAATGTATGTAATGAGGAACATGCAGGTGACTGAGCAAACAGGTGGTGACAGGTGAAGATATGTTGGAGTTCACATTCGGCCAATCATTTTTAGTTATTATCTGGAAGCATATCGTTCATATTTATCAACCTAAAAAAGGAATGAATGAAAAACTACTTTGAATAACTAAACGTAAGACAGAACGTGCAGAGAGGAAGTCAATGCTAACTGCTAAAGAAGCAAACAGATCTCAGTAACATAAAAGTCAAAAACACCAGCAGCTGCAAATTTGACACTTAGACAATTAGGGCGATGCTCAGTGCAGAAAAAAACACCAGCGAGCTTTTAATTGTGCACAGATAGGAAGTGTTGAAGAGTTGTATTAGCGGAGCAAATTTTATAGTTTGGCGCTCAAAACTGAGCAACTTCAAAAACACATGCAAAAACACAAATGTGCGACAAATTCAGAAAACATCTTCATCAATTTGACAGCACAAGAGCTTTGAATACTCACAACACAACAGAAGTATTTCAGGGGACACAATAAAGTGGCGGACCAGTGCACAATCTTAGTGCAGTACATATTTGCAGTAATGGCTGAATCATGTGATGACGATAAGACGCCAAACAAACTACATTCCATTACATTGACTTGCATTTGCCTCCTGAAGACTGACACAAACCCTACTTTTAATTATTGACCAGAGATCAGTACATTTTCCCCAGTTTAACGAGTGTGTTCCCAGACAACAGGTCCTGGTCGTGGTCCCCAAAAGTGACATAAGTTAGACTGGCACACACACACACTCGTGCATGCAGACAGATCAATATGTGCACGTGGAGCAGTCGGACCCTGAGGAGGATGATCTTACCCTGGTGAGAAAGGAGATCTGGTTATTGTAAGGGGAACCCCCCCCTCCCCGCTATCCCACAATCCCTTTCTCCACTGCTCAGCCGTAGTGTGTGATCGTTACTGTCTGTAATTTCAGTCTCGTCTGAATCCACCATGTCAGTGGTTTTCACGGCCGCCTCAGCCCTGCAGCCACGTCCACTTCCTGTAAGACGACAGTAAAAATAACCCTGGTCCAACACCACCTGACATTTCTCACGGTTTCAGGAATGCAACACCATTCTGCATGGAAACTCATTTTTACCGACCGCACTTGAAAGTAGCGTTCACTTGGACTTCCATTGATTATTTCCAATGAGAAGGTTGAGAGCTTCTTGTCAACATGATATCTTAGTAACGCCTCGATGGAGCTTCTTCAGATTTGACACAAGCACTCACCTGAGATCAAGGACAAACTCATATGATGTTAGTGGTCAAAGGTCAAAGGTCAAGGTCATGGTGACCTCACAACCTCTGAATGTCCCTGTTATCCCTAGAGGGAACTAGGACCTTTGTGAACGTTGTATCTCTGCAACACTTCGTGGGAATTTTGGTCAAAACATTCACCTGAACCTGAGGATGAACTGATTAAACCGTGGTGGCTAAAGGTCAAAGGTCACGGTTGGCTCACAAAACTCCTAACACCTCAGCTATTACTCACGACTTTAGACAGAAAATGATGATCAAATTTCACAAAGTCGTTAAATATTTTCTCTTCCTCCTCCATATAAACAGGAAGTGACCTGGAACTAGTCTGGGTGGCGGAGGGATACGACCATGAGACGGTGACTCTAGGTTTTCTTGTGTTACAGTAGGAAAATTGACAACATAACAGGTTCCCACAGACCAAAGTGATTCATGTTGTTTTACTAGTGCACCGATTCATTCAGGTCGTTGTGAACACCTGTCGTCAGATTAGGTAACGTGCTCACCTGCTACAGCGGCTGCAAAGCTAAACTGTACAAGCTGGAGACAATTACTCAGCCTCTCCCCTCCCCCGCCTCCCATGGTACAGAGGGGTGAGTCAGAGCCTCTGTGGATGTGAAGCAGCAGATCTGTGTGTGGCTGGTCGACAGATTTAGCCGAGTCATCTAACAGGGCTGTGTTTAGCACGTTAGCACTCAGACAGGTCAGTGCAGACAGGGGGCGCTGCTTTTCCAACAGGTGAGGATGAGGATTGTAGACAGTAAGTAAAGAGGGACGTTGGTTTCTAAAGAGTGGAGGTGAGCTGCTCCACCATCATCAAGTGGCCACACCTCCAAAATCCGCAAAACTTTAAGTCCTGAACTGCTTCTGTACCAAGCTGTAAACGTGTACTGCTGCTGTAAAGTGTTAACATGGGAGTCTACGAGACTGACTCAGTGATGGAGACTCACTCTAGTGGTCAGGAGAGGAACTGCAGGTGGAGTATGTTTTGCCTGTTTTCCCTGGAGTATGTATTTTCATTAAACCCAGTAAAAGTGATGAAAGTGTTTGGACACAGTGCCCGAGGAGCAGAAACAGTGTTGGCAGTGTGAAACTGCTGCAGAAGCTTTTGTTTGCATTTCAGTAGTTTCCTGTGTTCAGTGGAGTTTAGAGAGTCTCTTCACTTTGAGGGTGGTGCTGTGTAGCTGAGAGGGTTTGTCTGTGCAGAGAGTGTTACCAGGAATCTGTGGGCAACAGGTGACGTGGGCTCTCAGTTTGCACATAAATAAATAAATGTCTGTAGCCATATTTAATAGAGGAGGGAGGTGGAGGCGCTGCATTTATGGAGAAAGTGGGTCAGGGCGGCGGCGGGACGCTGCTGGTCTCAGGATGCATGATGCAAACGCTCCGAGGCTCCAGTGTCCAGGGTAAAGGACAGAGAGGAAGCTGCTCCTGAGCCAACTCTGGAGCACCTGGACCCAGAAACAGCAGCTGCAGCTGAGCCATTAGGTGCTCGTCTTTAATTTCCTCTCCAGCCTGAGCGGAGGTTCGCTTTATTAAAGTGAAGTCGTTTGTCTCTGAAGCCGAAACAAGAGAAAGAACAAGTCAAATAAATGATGGTCAGAGACTCTGAAGAAAGGTCAAAGGTTAAAGTCTCCAAGTCACAGTCGGTTCATCTCTGGATTGCTGTTGTTAATCTAGTGATGTGTGTGTGTGATCAGAGAGCTACTTCATGAGCTAGCAGCTGAGGAGGCGTTACCTTTGTGTGTGTGTGTGTGTGTGTTCTGGATGAAGGTTTAACACAGTTTGTGGCAACAATGAATTTGCAGTTAATTATCCTGCACATCTGTTTTCTCTTGCAATGCAATTTGGTTGTTTGGTTGCAGGAGTAATTTCCTGCTTGTGTGTGTGTGTGTGTGTGTGTTTACATACCAACAATGCACTGATACTCTGACCAAAAACAACCCACTAAAGAAATTCCAGACACGCACCACCTTGTCGCCCTGTTAGCGATCACTCACCGCTCCCTGTCTGCAGCCGTTTCCCAGTAAAGCTCAGCTCTCTGTGCTGCAGGGATCGTGAAAGCAGCTGGTGAACGTCGTCATGGTGATATCATTTAGCATGTGTCAGTCAGCATTTCAGTTGGAGCGACTATGAGCATGTGTCAGTAAGTTTCAGTTAGCATGTTCTGTTTAGCACAGCTATGGGACAGGTTAGTGTGTTGATCCTCCTCCTCTTCATCCAGTGTCTTCGTTAGGACGCGTTGAATTAGCTTCGGCTGTACTTTGTGTGTGGTGCTGAATAATTTGCAGATGCTAACACACTGAACTAGATAATGAAGACGGTTTAAATTAAACCTGCTCGAATCCCAGAGGTGGCTAATGAACAGCTTCACCAGGATGTGTTTGTATAGATCGGTGCAGTGGCTCAGTGCTGTTAATCAATACTGTTGTAGATCAGTGATGAGAAAAGTTGTGATGTTTGGGACGTAGAAAAAAAAAACTGAGGATTACACCTTTAAATAACACGCACACACACACACACACACACACAGAGCTGCAGCCTGCTCCATTAGCTGTTAGCGCTCCTCACAGGAAGCATTAGGCACCATTACCACCTTATCACACACACACACACACACACACACACACACACACCACCTCTTTTCCATCCTTCCTCTCACACTCTTTCCTCCCCCTGTTCAGCAGCTTCCTGTGTGTGTGTGTGTGTGTGTATCCTCCCTCCCTGGGATCCATTTTAGAGAGTGACAGCCTGTGGTCTGAAGCCGACCGTATTTAACCAGGCTGTGGCTCTGAAAGCTTCCTCTGCGACCCCCACCCCACCCCCCCACCCACCCATCTTTTGAACCTTTTCAATAATAGTGATAATGACAGGTCATAGTAATTGATTAAATGGTTATTAATATGATATGACTCATTTGTTTCTCATCCTTCAGCCTGACAAAAGAAGCGAACTTTCTGATTTCTGTGAACGCACCACCTGACGCCAGGATCCACCGGTTTCCTTAGTAACAAAGTCCTCACACATTTAAAGTTAATGTCAACAGGAAATATGTGCGTCTACACAACACACGACGACAGCTGTGGTGTGTGTGTCTGTTGTAGGGTTTTGGTGGAGTCCTGGTTTTGGTGTGTGTGTGTGTGTGTGTGTGTGTGTGTGTGTGTGTGTAGCATCAGATTGCCCCCCCCCACCAGCTGACAGAGCACTTAGCTCCAGTGTGAACTACGCTCTCATCATTTATTCATGCTTTATTTTGCACCACAAACCATTTGTTCTACCCTCCCTCTGCCACACACACACACACACACACACACTCTCTCTCTCTCTCTGGGGGTTGTAATGTAGGATCGTTTCCTCTGAGGCTTCGTCCCCAGACTCCACTCCGCGCTCCACGTCGCCGTCTCTTCTTCCACCTGGTGGTTAAAGCCTCAGGTGATAGTCTGAGCCGACCAGTTTGTCTCCTCCTCACTTCCCTTTTCTTCTTCTTCTTCTTTGTTGGGGGGTCGGTGTGTTTGAGCAGTGAAGGAGACAGACGGAGGTGTTTACAGAGGGACTGTGTTATTTTTCTGTGCAGCTTTGAGGACGAGGTCAGTGTGAGTGTGATTCACAGCAGCATGAACACACCTGGACCGACACCTGGAGTCTGCTGCTTTATTATCACATCCAGTGTAAACATCATATACAGTGAGGAGATGATGAAGAATATATATAAGAGACACCGTCGGTCTGTGAGCAATAACATGGTTTTCTAGCCGCGATGCTCTGGAGACGGAAACGTCGGCCGCTCAGTCACATCACAACAAAACTTCAGTCCTCGGAGCTGTGGCCTTTTGCTGCTAATAAAAACTGAGCACATTTCAGAATAAAGCTCTCAGTGAAACCAAGTCCTGCAAAGTGTTGGATAGGTGGTGGGTCCAGGTGGTTTTGGTGTGGCTGCATCACAAAGTGACAGGAAGTCCTGACAGCTGGTTTTAAGGCTCAGTGTCTGAATACAGGCTGTGTGCATTTCTCTGTGGACTGAGGCTTTGATACTTTCACAGTATTAATATAGAACCTAGAGCTGCTTTATAATCACACTACACATGGACGTCTACCTTTATACTGTATGGAGCTTTAAGACGCACGTCTACCTTTATACCGTACGGAGCTTTAAGACGCACGTCTACCTTTATACTGTACGGAGCTTTTCCATCGGCGTCTTGCCAGTAAT
Organism: Caranx melampygus; assembly: GCA_019059645.1. Taxonomy (NCBI): domain Eukaryota; kingdom Metazoa; phylum Chordata; class Actinopteri; order Carangiformes; family Carangidae; genus Caranx; species Caranx melampygus. The sequence continues at coordinate 10,431 of JAFELL010001797.1, read as the reverse complement.
TTTAAAAACCATCTTTTCATTAAGAAGATATTAAGGCTTTAAGGAGCTGACCCACTGTTAATAGCTGACAAATGCTGGAAAATCAGACATTTGTAATCATTGCATGAAGAGGAGAACAACACTTTCTTTATCACAGTGTTTGAAGTGGGAGAAAAATGCTCCTTCTTCTTATCACCAGTTTAAAAGCTTCTTCTTCTTAAAGTGCTTTTACCTCTGAGTCTTTGTGAAGGTGATCTGTTGGATCAGAGCGGAGACACAGGAGGTGTCAGGGTTATCCTGGAAATCCAGATCACGAGTGGATCAGCGGAGGCGTCCAGTGATATTTAACATCACGTCAAAGCCAAAATCGCCGGCAAAGATGCCGACCCACGTGTGGCGTTTGAAGGACGGGAGAGGACACAGCTGGAGGCGATGGCAGAGCGATCGGAGGC
>JAFELL010001797.1:0-5000 GCA_019059645.1 Caranx melampygus | reverse complement strand
CGGTTGCTCCTCTGCGCGCGGCCACGTTGAATAGTGTATTCGTACATTGAACTTGGTTAATTAGAGCGGCTCTTACTGTGCTGACGAGGCTCCGCCAGAAAACATGGCCGCCGGCTGAGTGTTGACGGTTGTTTGAGGTCAGACGTCATCGAGTGAATCCTGAGCAGTCAGGACTTTTTACCTCTCGGACGTTTAGGGACTGTGTGACATGTTTCACGTAACGAAGCAGAGGAGTCATGAATATGTACGAGGCACGATGATGTCATCAGAGGCATTCAGTGAGCGGTTCCTGTCTACACAGGTTTGTTTTCGTGTTTTGGCCACTTGGTCTCAGGAGAAAACAGACACACCAGGAAGAGAGAGGTCAAATGTGTAAACCACGTATCCCAAGATGTTCAGTGTCAGTGTGTGTGTGTGTGTGTGAAGCTGCAGCTTGTAGAGATAATGAGCAGGTTGTTGTTGTTGTGTTCACTGACTCACTGCATTAAACTCCCTCCTCATTAATCTAACGAGCTGCAGCTGCGTCCACCTGCTGAGACAAAGGCCATAGACTCGAGTCTTCCACTTCCTGTGTTTTATTTTGAAGGGCTGGTCTGTGTGAAGATCTAAGAACCACATCTCCTCCTCTCACGTTCTGATTGATCAGTGTTTTTGGTTTTCCATTGACATTAAAATCAAACACCAGAGACAGAGACAGTAAAGACAATCAAGTGATCAGCTGATCTGAGGACAGTGTCACTGGACATCAGGATGTGTGTGTGAGTTTGTGGCTCAGTGGTTCATGAACCTGCAGAGAGACGTCCAGGTGAGCAGGTGAACAGGTGAACAGATCTGACGTGGTGCTGCTGTGATAGAGGACTGGGTGGGGTGGGGGGTTGTCTCTCTGAGGACCTTCCTACTGTCTTGTACAACCCTCTGATTGAACAGATGAACTAATCACAGTCGTCTCATCACTGTTTGTCTCCGTCTCTTAAACTGGACGACTTCCTGCTCATTAGCATCAGCTGCTGTTTGATTCACACTCATGACTTATGTCCTTCTTCTTCTTCTTCTTCTTCTTCTTCTTCATCTTCGTCTTCTCCTTCTTCTTTCTTCTTCTTTTCATCTTCGTTTCTCTTCTTTCTTCTTCTTCTCTCTTCTTTTTTCTTCTTCTTCTTCTTTCTTCTCTTCTTCTTCTTCTCCTTCACCACCCTCCTTCAGTCAGTAGCAGTGAGTGTGGGGGTGTCTTGTCTTGTTCAGCCTCCTCCGTCCGGTGTCTTTGTGCTGCCTTCTGGTTTCTGTTATAAACCCAACAGCTCTAAACTCTGCACTGCTCTTTTATATGCAGTATATATCCATCTGTCCTCACCCTGTGTGTGTGTGTGTGTGTGTGTGTGTGTTTTATTTCCCAGAGTGACTCGGGGTGAGTGAAGCTGCAGCTTTTCATCATCTCGCTGCAGGACATCTCGTCACTTGGCTCTTTTTGTTTCGTTAAAGTTGGACTCTCTCGCCTCCTGCGCCGCTCGTGTGCTCAGGCTGATTTACATAAAGAAGACGAGAACGTGCAGATGTGGTTTTACCTCTGTACGTGGCAGGTGGCAGCCTGAAGGCCTGACGCACCGGGCAGGGAGGAAGCTCGTTACACCTTCATTCATCAGTCTGTGGTGTAAAGTGGCGACTCACAGGGTTCAAAGGTCAATGATCCGGCGTTGTTGTAGTCAGGTCCCGGTGGTTCTTGAAGTAGCGCCTTGAACATTGAAGGTTTCTGAGCTCATGATGAGTCCGTCATGTGTCTGTTTTCTGATTGGCTGCCTCTGTGTGAAGGTTTGATTCCCTCCAGGCGACTGAACCTGCTCGGATCAGATCCACAGGAAGTTTCTCAGTGTTTTTGAGGACGTCAGCGTTGACGTTTGGTTGCAGGCGAGAAGCAGACGCAGCGTTTGTTGCTGTCAGAGTTTGACCCGGGGCCGAGCTCCTCCATCGCTCGTCAGGAGAACACATGAATGTTTGAACAAAGGCTCGAAGGCGTCGTGTGGAGAAGAAAGTTCAGCTCAGACGTGGACAAAGACTCTGTGGCCTGAGACGCTTCGGCTCAGACCTGGAGTTCAGACAAACTGGATCAGCCAAAGCTAATCAATTAATCAGACAGTCCAGAGCGTGTAATCCTGATGGATAAATCTATCCGAGCCCAATCAGACGAGCGGAGGTGTTCGGGGGGGTCAAGGAGAGGTGACAGGAAGTCGATAGAGCGAGCTCGTCCTGACTAAAGCTTCAGTCAATTCTTCTGCAGTTTATCTGAAATAAGGACTCCGCCGTTCTTCTTCTGTGTTTTATTTATGGGATGTGGCAGCTGCAGAGCTGAAGCCAGAGGAGCTTCTCTGCTCTGAACCTCAGACGACAACAACAACAACAACAACAAAGACAACAACAGATGTAAATAAACAGTGAGTGGGTCTGTGACAGGTTTGAAAGCCTCCTGCTGCCACGACCATCCCAGACTCCCTGAGCATCTGACCTGAGGTCTGCTCACAGCTCCACATGAACAGGGTGATCGACCTTGAGCGCAGCAGCAGCGGTTTCCTCTCTCTCTCTTCCTAAGTTGACAACATGCTGCAAAGATGGAGGACGAGTTTGTGCCAGCCGCTCTCACCTCGTTGTTGTTTTCCAGAAGAAGCTCCATTTCAACCGCAGCTCAAATATTATCACTGGTTCATTGGTTATTGGAAACTTTATTGAATGAGAGCAGAGTGACGACAGGACGGTGGAGGGGGGGGGCAGGACGAGGACGTCCTGTGACGTCTAACCCTCCTCGCCTTGTATGCCACTCTGAGAGAGACGAGTTGTGTTGTTGTTGTTGTTGTTGTTGTGGACGTTGTGTTTGCATCACCTCTTTTCTCAGGCGTCAGTGCCTCTCTGCAGCGTGCGGGGGGGTGGGCGCGGGGGGGGCACATCGTGCTCTGATTCTGCTTTTACAGACACTTTACAGAGGGTTTTCGGTGGAGTGAGAGCAGCTGTCATGTGCTGCAGAGGAAACACACTTTCATGTTTGGATGTGGAGGCAGATGAGTGAAGCCGAGGGTGAAGTGAGAGCTGTGTTCGTCAGAGAGCTTCGACCACGTCACTCGCTGCTAATGAGCTTTTTTTTTTTTCCTGGTTGCACGAAAACTCGTGTGTTTGGAGCTGCAGCCCGACGGCGTGCGCTCAGACAGACACTCTGATCTCCATGTTTTACTCCCCCAGCAACAAGCAGCAAAAGCAGGTCGGAGCTGCAGAGGAGACTGCATGGTGGGGGAGAGGGGAAGGGAGGGGAGGAGGAGGGGGGGGTGATGGGCAAAATGTTGTTTTTTTTTCCAGCCCGTCGTGTTTCAGTTGCCATGGAAACTAAAATGCCAAACGCAGCGGTGCTTCGGTCCCAGAAATGGCAACCATCAGGGTGGAGAGAGAGATCGGCTCGTTTTGATGCTTCATGCTGCAACACTCAGCGCTGGGACCTTCAAAATAAAAGCCCTGTGACATCCTCTGTAGTGTTAAAGCATATAGAGTAACAGATGATGTATGTGATGAAACACCTCCTGTCTTCTTCTTTTCTTCTTCCTCGTCATCTCAGCTCCTCTCTTGTCTCATCTCTCTCCTCCTGATCTCGTGTCCCTCATCCGCTTCCTTTCTTCTTTCATCTCATCTCTGTTATCTCTTCTCATCTTTACTGTTTCATCTCTCCCACCTCATCCTCTTCCCTTTCTCTCTTCATCTCTTTTCTCATCTCTATCACCAACAGCTGCAGGTAGCATCATCCCTGACACCCAGGTGTTCACCTGGGATGATGTGAACTCAACAGATGAGCTGATCTCATGTTACAGTGGCTTCTCTTCACACGCAGCCCACTTTCATTTCCAGTTGCTCAGTATGTGATTGTAATTGTTAATTGTCGGATGAGTGTGTCTCTGTGGAAGCTGGAGGGAGTTGGGATGAAGAGGGAGGAGGGCGATGCTTTATTTTGCTGCTCTCACATGTCGGAGGTTTGTTGTTGTTGTTGTTCTGAGACATAAGCGTCGCTCTCATTCAGCTCCTCACATGAAGTCGAGTGGAGTCTGTTTCGTCTTTTTCAAAACCCAGAATGAGACTTTTTATTTTCAGTGCTGCTCCTGGGCTCGTTGGATTTTTATCTATTGAGGTCAGACATTTTGGAAAAAGCTTCCTGATGTAAAAACTCTGAGGAGTTGTGCTTTAATTCAGCCGGGCTGCAGGATGAGGTAACCATGACAGCGGCCAGCGGCGGCGCGGCGGCGGCCTGTGTCTGCTCTGACACTAATGAACTGACTGTTTCAGTTGCATCATGTCGCAGTGGTGCAGCTGCAGGTCTCACAGCGTTTGGCTGCTAATATCTGGACGGACTCTGTGAACGTCAGGCAAAGCCACCAACCAGCAGCCTGGAGGTTCAGCCTGAGGCTCCCTGACAGTCTGAACCCAGGGTCAAGGTGTTTCTGCTTCACTGTCTCCATCTCATCACCTACGCAGACCTTCGTCTCCCACACTTGACACTGATGGTTTGTAAACAGACGTGTTGTACGACGTAGTCGCGTCACCAAAGCTAAAGGAGCGATGTGGGAAAATGAATGAACAAGTTCATGGCTAACCACACAACTTCCTGTCACAGCTTTGTCCGGGTTAAAGTCATCGAACAGTCATGTGACACCTGAACCTGCTCAGTAAACATCCTCCATGTTTCTAGATGAATCTGCACCTGAAGAAGTCAACAGCTATTTTTGCTCGCTGCTAGCATTTTGTTTTTCACTGTAACCATGGAAACAACGCGTTCAGGGCTCAGTGGGGTTTTCCTCTCTCTGCCTGAGACAGACTGACCGGCGCCTGACAGACGACACTGAGGGAGCACTGAGCAGACGGATTAATGAGGCTGCAGCGCCAACGCACAACCAACATGGGATGATTGTGTGACTGTACGACACATAGTAATTACATACTAATTAACGACGGAAAGGAAAGAAGCAATCTCTAGCGTGCAG
>JAFELL010001796.1:0-40200 GCA_019059645.1 Caranx melampygus | reverse complement strand
ATCACATTTACATTAATGATGAACATCATGAGCTGTTAGACAGGTTTAATCCACATGTCACAGAAACACCTGAACATCACTTTGTACTCATTATCTAACTTGTTTCTTTTCATTTCTTTAGGATCAGTTCTGACGCAGCCTCGGGTTTAATGAAGACTGGCTGTGGACCATCACCTCCTGCGTCCTACGGCCTCCTGGTCCCTGCAGGAGGAGGACATGCATTCATTCAATTCAATCTGAGCTCCTCCGTCAACAGGCCCGTGCAGTGACGGATCGGCCCGCGCGCGCGCGCGCGCCGCGGCCTATTTAAATTACTTTCAAATCATAAAAGCAAGGAAGCACAGGTAGTACATTGGAGGGAGGCGGAGAGCAGCTGTGATGTACCCGGAGCAGATGAGCTTTATATCAGCGCCGGAGACAGGAGGTGATGAGAGCTGCGGGGGGAGAGAGACATAGACTCACACCGGCGGAGGAGAGAGAGAGAGAGAGAGGAGAGGGAGGTGGGCGGACCTGCAGGAGCGCTCCAATCTGCTGGAGGTCAGTGACACGCGTGCACACGCACGGCCAATTACATATCATGAGTGAGGGTCTGGAGAAGAAGTACCCCCACACACCACACACACACACACGCGCGCGCCTTTAGTGTTTTATTCATATCAACAGAATGAGTTTCAATTTCCTCAGAGACACAGTTGGAAGGTTTTTTGGATTGAACGCTGTGACGTCACCAGTGAAGACAAAAGCACGTGCACTGATGGAGAATCAATAGGAACAACTGTTCAATCAATCAATAGTGAATATTAGAGCTGCGACACTTATGTTTTTAATAAGGACACATGTCCTCTTAGATATAGATCATCAGACCGGAAGTGATCAAGAAAATAAAAAATCATTCTTATTCAAGGTTCAGGAATTAGTTTGTTTTTCTAACTGAAACTATAAATGATCAATGTTGTAAATGATCGGTTTGATCGATCGGTTCAGATCTGTTCACTTCAAACCACGTTTACAGATAAATGAAAATGTCTCGTGATGTTTCTGAAAAAAAAACATTTAGACAAAAATGAAAAAAATGATTTAGATTTTTTTTTCTTTACAAAAAAAAAAAACCAAAATGAAACGAAACAGGAGTTGATGAGGGGGGCGGGGTTACGGCCCTGAACAGCCTCAGGTGAACTTGACCTCTGTGTCTGAGTCAGGCTCTTCACAGGAAGCGCGAGGCCGCTTCACTTCCTGCCAGCTCGTTGCACCTTTACACGGTTTGTGCGCAACGCTCGGTGGTAAACTTTACCGGTGTCGGTGTGAGGCCTCGGTATGAGAGGGAATCAAACCTGTGATGTCATTAATGATGCACAATCTGCAGCTTCTTCATCCATGAGACACAGACGCATGAGGCGCTGAGGTGTTGGAGGATGTTTGCGGCTCTGATAATGAGTCAGTGGATATAACTCCTGTGTTGATGGCAGGCGCTGCAGCCGCCGACGGAGCTGGCACTCACAGAGATACTGAAAATACAATTGGCTAATCTTCTAATGTACCTCCGCTCTTTGATGCAGCTGAAGGTGTTTGCAGGCGGGACAAGGGTTGGACCTTACCTCACTCTGAGCGCTTTCTGGGGGGAGAAACGAGCGAGTAATTAGCTGATTAGAGGCCCGTCAGAGCAGCTCAGGCTCCAGCCAATCCGCGCTCAGCGGCCTGCAGGGGGTGGAGGAGGACGGCTGGTGGTGCAGGACACACGTGCAACCTCTGGAGTTGGACAAGTTGGCGTTAAAGCAGGAGCAGCAGGAGCGAGGCAGATGTTGCAGAGAGGCACGTGCAGGTAGAATCCAAGACGCAGGGATGCGCGCGAGGACACAGAGAGTTAAGAGTGTGTTTGTGCAGAAGCAGGCTTTGATCTGAACATCAGACAGTTTGTGTGTTTCCGTCAGTCCGGCCTGAACGTAGTGACACAAGGACACATGAGTGTGTGAGTGCAGCAGGATCAGCGGTCTGCGCGCGGACGGACGGACGCACGGCACAGGTGCGCACGAGCCAACTCGACTCGTTAGTTTCCCGAAGACTCGTCTCGTGCAGATCCAGAGTCTCGCGGCGCCATGGAGAAATCCAAGAACTTCAGGATCGACGCGCTGCTCGCTAACGAGACGAACCGGGGGAGCCGCGACCTGTCCCCCGGTCTGAGCAGCGACAGCCCGCGGGCAGCCCGGTCTCCTGCCGCCGCGCGGACACCCGTCACCGCGGGCCTCGCACAACTTCAGACCGGAATTATCCCCAAACCGGGAGTCCTGAACCTCCCGCATCCAGGACTTGCCTCGCTGCCCCAGGGCGCGATCCCCGGCATGTACCCGCTCCCATGTACCCGTTGTCGGCGCTGGGAGCGCAGCACCCCGCCTTCGCCTACACCGGCTTCACCCAGCTGACTCAGTCCTACCGGAGCACCTGAAGGCGGCGGCCATGGCCGGCTCTCTGCCGCTGGAGCACTGGATCCGAGCCGGGATCATGATGCCGCGGCTGCCGGATTACAGCTGTGAGTATGAAGGCTCTGACTTTACAGTGAAAAAGTTCAAACTGAGCACGTGCAACGAACATAAGACTGAAGCTCTGTCGCACGTGCAACTGAATGAACAGTTTTATTAACGGGAAAAAATTATATTATTATTATTATTATATTATTATTATTATAAATATACAATAATAATATTTATTAGTAATAATGAATATTATTGATGTTTTTTAATAACAATAATAACAACAATAATAATAGCAATAATAATAATAATAATATAACAATAAATTCTAACATGAAGATCAAACAGAAATCGTCTTTATTATTTTTCCAGCCTGTTGTTTGTTTGTTTCCCTGTTTATTTTTTCACACTAATCAAAGTTAATATTGATTAGTATCAGTTCGATCAGTTGCAGCTGTTATTGATGATATATTGAACATCACTGCTCCGTGATTCGAGCTGAAAACGAGGCTCAAAGCTCCGTCACGAATAAACCTCAGTGTCTCATTAATAATATAACATTAATAATAATTATGTGTATTATTATTATTATTATTATAACAATATAATAATAATAAAATAATATAACAACAATAATAATAATAATAATATAATAATAATTTACAGCCTGTTTGTTTGAAGAGCTCTGTGTGAGTCTCACTCATGGTGCTGATGCTGCAGCTCTTCGCCTCTCTGTGTATGATGCTGTTGTAATAACAGGCCTCGCGCGCTCTGCTTCTCATCTCTGTGTCATATTTTCATTTATTTCTCTATAAACTCGATCCGGATGGAAACTGTCTCTGTGTGACGAAGGAACTATAAACAACACCTAAACCTTCTGTAGTTCATCAATAAAACCAAAAGCCTTCATTGAATTTTCATTAAGTTAATGGCATGCCTGTGTTTTTATGGCCTACCCCCCCCCCCACACCCCCCCACGTCAACAATAAACTGGAGTAGAGCTGTTACAGTTAATGATGGCCGGAGAGTGCGGCCATATGTGCGCGTGCCCACACCCACAAACATTATATTGAACTTCCGATGTCCTTGGTTCTGACTGTTCTATTGGCTCAGACTCGTCGAACACTGTCATGAACTAAATGTGACCTTTGTGACCCTGAGCCAACACACTGATGACCCCCCCTCTCTCTCTCTGTCTCCAGCGGGCCCTCAGTCCGGTCTGCTGGGGAAGTGCCGGAGGCCTCGGACGGCCTTCACCAGCCAGCAGCTCCTGGAGCTGGAGAACCAGTTCAAACTCAACAAGTACCTGTCCAGACCCAAACGCTTCGAGGTGGCCACGTCGCTGATGCTGACGGAGACACAGGTAAGAGCAGTCAGGTGAACGGGTGAAGAGGTGAGCTGCAGTCAGCCTTCATCCAATCACATATCTGGAATTTAAACGATTCGAACGTGCAGAGACGCCTGAGAACTCAGTCACAGACTTTACATTTGACCTTTATTCATTTTCTGTTGTGTGAATAACAAAGTCAAACAGGAGTAAAAATAAAACCCCCTCCTTCTCCTCAGTTATTACTTCCTCACTGATTTTCTGGGCCTTTAGGCCTCCAGTCACCAGGACATGGAGAGGGGGAATGACATGCAGCAAAGGGCCACCGGTGGAATCGAACCGGGGCCGCTGCAGCGAGGACCGTAGCCTCTGTGTGTGGGGCGACTGCTCCCACCCACATGACGCACAAACACACAGTCATCAGTAACAATTGTACTGTGTTCAAACATTCAGTCCTGAAATACCACCTTAAATACCACCTTAAAACAAACTGTTAAAAACCACAGGTGATCAATATGATTAGTGTTTGTGTCTGATCACAGACTGAGCTCAGACCAACACAGTGTGTTCGGCTGCTTAAGATTTATATTAATATTAATCATTTTTCTGCTCTTTCTACTTTGAAAACACTCGTTTCAGTGGGAAATGATTCTTATATAAATATGGATCAATTCAAATTAAGTTTATTTGCACTTTATCGATCAGAGGTGAAACGGGACGAAGGATGAGGAGACAGAAAGATTTGATGTCAAAACAAAAGTTCAGTTGTGTTTTTCCAAAATGTCTCTGATGTTCATTAACCTTTGTTTAGACTCGACACAGCCGAGCAAAAGAACCTCAACAACATGTCTGAACAGTTCAGTGAGAAATAAAGAGCCAATAAGAAACAAATTAAAGAGCGAGAGTCGACTAAAAACAAGAAGAAACTGGAGGAAGATAAACGGAGGGATTTATATCTGCATCACTCTGATGATCCAAGTTACAGGTGGAACGTGTGAAAAGCTGGACGTTGCACCTGCAACGTGTTTGATGATATACAGTGTCTGTGTTTTCTGCTGTCAGGTGAAGATCTGGTTTCAGAACGGAGGATGAAGTGGAAGCGCAGCCGGAAGGCGAAGGAGCAGGCGTCGGCCTCGGCCCAGTCGGAGGCCGAGCGTCTTCGCAGCGCAGGAAAAACAAGCTCAGACAAAAGTGAGGAGACGAAGAGACGAGCTGTGAATCCGGACGACGGAGGGATAGAACTGGACATGGAGGATGGAGAAGAGGTGGAAGAGAGGGGGAGGACGAGGAGGAGGAGGAAGAAGACGAGGAGGAGGAGGAGGAGGAGGAGGTGGTGGAGGCAGCCCGGCATTTTCCTGTTGCCATGAGCAACGGCATGGGGATGCCACGGCCCACGGACTTCTTGCAGCGCGGGCACCGACCTCGGCTACAACCCCCACAGCCCGTTCTCTGACGAGGAGCTGGAGAGGGTTCAGGTGGGGGGAGGAGGAGGGGGAGGAGGAGGAGGAGGAGGGGGAGGAGACCGGAAGATCGGAGCAGGACTGTGAGGAGACACACGACTCTGTGTGTGTGAGGACATGAGAAGAGACACATGTCCAGGCCTTAAGACGTCCAGTCCAGTCTGCTCTGTGAACATTCATGTGCTCCAATCAGGACGTTTGTTGGAGTCACTAATCCTTCACACACCTTATACACACACACACACACACACACACAAACACACACGGAGGACAATGATACAAAGGAACTGTATATAAACCGTCTGTGAATAGAAACATCTGAGAACTGCACATTTCATAGCATGCTGAAAAAGGTGCTCCTTACATTTTAGCTGTTTTCATGAGTAACTGTCCGTCACACACACACACCACACACACACACCACACACCACACCACAGCTGCACCTCGACATGAAGCAGAAACAACACATGGACGTGTCAACACTTGATGTTTCTACATTTTCTGTGAATACTGCTGCTTTTTTCTCTTCGATGATGATGTTCATGAATTTGTCTTCGTCTCTTTTGTCACTTACATGTAAATGAGTTTAATTTATTTGAATGATTGCAGAGATGAATCATGGCCTACGTGTATTTATCTGTAGCTGTGAAACAATGATAATAATATAATAATAATAATAAATAATAATAATAAAAAAGAGCTAAAGAATTTAGTTTTGGATCTTTGTTCTGGTTCTTCTGCTCCGTCACATCATCAGCTGTGAGACTGAACCCACAGCAGCACTGTGACGGATGCTAAAGGCTAACGTAGCCACAGTAGCAATGCTAACATGCTGATGTTTAGAGGCTGTAATGTGACTGTGTGGACCATCAGGGGTGTTAGCATTAGCCCAGCTGAGGCTAAGCTGGGAGTGTCGTTAACTTCTGCAGGTATTTGGTCAAAGTAAAACAGTAGACAGGTCAAGTGAGCACCTCTGACCTCTGACCTTTAACTTTGACCCATTTCACGTTAAAACATCAAAACTCAAGAAAATCAACATCAAATCAATTCAAACACACGGAGGGCAGAGGAGGCCAGAGGAGGGGGGGGGGGGCAGTACCTCTGCTGACCCCCCTGTTGAAGACTTCAGTGGGGCACATTGGACACCAAAGCAGGAGGTCATGGGTTTGATTCCCACCTGTTCCATCTGCCAATAAAGGGATAAAATGGCACCTCCTCCTCTTCCTCCTCTTTCTCCTCCTCTTCCTCCTCTTCTCCTCCTCCTCCTCTTCCTCCTCCTCTTCTCCTCCTCCTCCTCCTCTTTCTCCTCCTCTTCCTCCTCTTCCTCCTCCTCATGTGAGCAAAGCAAAACGAAACTTGCTCCGTTCACAGTTTAAATTTATTACGAAGCCTCTCACATATTAATTACTCTGTGGAGGTTTACTGATGGACAAAAATTAAGTTAATGAAGAGGAAAATAAAACCATCAAAAGCCTGATGGTGATGTCACACACAGGACCACCATTTTAATTTCTGGGAGGGGGGAGTTTATTGGGTCCCTCGTGTAAAGGAGCCGTGATTAAAGAGCAGACTGGAGAGGACACACACACACACACACACACACACAGCCTCATATTTATACAGTGATTAAATGTTTCCTCCACACACACCGGACACACACAGGCTGCTCACTGTAATGGAGGAGCTTTTAAACACTGATGAGACTTTTAACAGCTGCTAAGAAAAAAAAACGCTGCGTTCAGGACCATTAATCTGAAAAGCAACAGGAAGTGGAGGAGAGAAGGAGAATACTGGAAATTATAACTGACCTTATTCAGAGTGAACAGCTTCACTTGATATGTAAACGTATGTCATTCCTCCACACACACACACACACACACACACACAAGTTCGCTTCTGTGTAGAGAACTCAGTGTGTTGCCGTGGTAACGCAGCGCAGTGAGTTCACCTGCACTCTGACCAGGATGTGTCCATGTGCTGCTGCTGTGAAAAACCAAAAAGCAACTTCAGTTACTACTGCCGCAATTAGTGCTCAGTTCATTTGTCCACCGCTTTTCTTATGAGTGTGTGTGGTGTGTGTGTGTGTGTGTGTGTGTGTGTGGTTCATTCAGGTGTAAGCAGTGCGTGTGTGTGGTGTTTGCGGTTGGAGTGTTTGTTTTGTCACAAAACACTTGTCTAGCGCCACTGAAATCCTCAGGCCGGCCCTGTCTCCTCCCTCTTCCACATAATCAATATAAAACAAGCTGATTAATCAATCAATTAATAAATCAATAAATAAATAAAGCCGCCGCAGCCCAAAATCATACCACAACAAAGGAAACACCAAATATGGTGTCGCCGTGTTATTTTAATGAGGTCACAGCTGTGATGTCGGAGCTCCAACAGACTCACATTAAATATGACAGATTTATTGTTCCACCTGACACAACACCACACACACACACCACACACACACACATTTGATAAGTGACTTTGATAAGTGATTAATAACTTGAGTCATACTTATATTCAGTTCACTGGTGCAGTTTCTGAAGTGTGTTTATTGTTTCTAAGTTTCCTCGTAGTTTTATGTCGCAGTTCTGTCCCATGTCATGACAGGGACACTGCACATTAGAGAGACACAACATAAGGGCGTCGCGTGCAGGACAGGAGCACAGCAGGTGCATGAGGACGTGTTTCCAAAGGGACAAACAAACAGACAATCAACACACAACAGTGAGCCACAAGAAGGTCATAGAACAAACAGACGTGTAAACCAGCACTGGCCCATGTAACAGTGAGTCAGGTGAACACACAGCAGCACAGCATGCAGGCAGACACTGGCAGGTAGCAGCTGAGGTGAAAAAATACACCTGGTCAAGGCCCGCTGCTAATTATTAATTCATGTGAACACACACACACACACACACACACACACATGCACATGCAGCATCGCTTCATATTTGGAGGAAACTCTCTCTGTCCTGATTCAATGGGAGCGAGCAGGAAACGTAACGAGCTTCAGAGACTGAACCTTATCAAACTGCAGCTTTTAATCTGGCTGATGAAAAATCATGCGAATCAATAGGAGCTCATTTAGTTGTGTGACTTGTCAGCTCTTTGACAAACGCCATTTGGCCTGTTTTATACCCCCCCCCCCCCCGACACAGTACAAAAATCACAGCTAATTGATAAGGCAGCAGAGCAATATATGGAGGTCATTGATTCCGCTTCTCCTCTAATTTAATCTGAATACACAGTCGTGTTGATTAAAAATCCCCGGTGTAAATTACAGTTAGTGCTGATAACGCTGTCAGGTTCCTCAGAAGTGCTGACGGCCTCCTGTTTCCTCACACACACACACACACACACCTCTGAGCCTTTGGTGTCTTTCTATAAAAATGTTTCCCTGTCCATTGAATCACTCAGGTCCCCTCAGGTCCCCCCCTCGGAGGCTCATGCACAGCAGTTACCAGAATCTCCCACATTTCATAGTTGGACAAATAAATGGCCTCTTTTTGCTCTTTGTGGGGCGATAAATCATCGGCCCCTTAAAACATTTACACCCTGTAGTTTAATCCATCAGCAGAATGTCAGGCTCATTACGTAAATATGAACAGATTGTGCGATCTTTTAACGTAATCACGTGTATTGGTGCAGGTTTCACCCGCACAGGCCTCCTGCGTCCTGTCACTAACTAATGGGCGCGTGAGTGACGGGCCCCCAATAAATTCACATCTGTCTGCGACTTAAAATGCTGTTGGAAAGCATGAAAAAGGCACCGTTTTTACCAATAAAGTTTATTGAAAAGGCGAGGACAGAGGAGGAGGGGGGGGGGGGGGGGTGGATCATGAGAGACTTTTATCGTTGCAGGAAATGTACATTACAGGTGTTGGGCCGGTGCTGGTGAGGCCTTCATGGCCTTCATGGTGTCAGGGACACCAGCCACGGTGGGGGAGGATCAGTCATCGTTTATCAGGACGTGTGATTTTCACTTCAGATCATTATTGAAAACTTCACAGAGCTGATCTCAGAGCAGGGCTGTTTACTGCCCCCCCAGTGTACTGTCTGTTTTTGATGTATCTCAACCAGGGCAGTGGTGACGGTGAGTGACAGGAGCAGCCTGTCATTCTGATGTGATGCTTCTCCTCCACTGTGTGTATGAAACCTTTGGTTTTCTTGTTTCTGATGTGGCAGCAGGCCGGGGTGAGGAGGGTGGGGGTCCTGTCCTGGTGCGGTAAGACACGGTGCGTTTCATTTTTCTGTCATTATCAGTTTAATCAGCGTGTTAAACCGGTTTTAGGGACCTCACCTGTCCACACTGTCTCTGGGCCTGGGGCCTGGGGCCTGGGGCCGGTGCAAGGCCGAGCCCAAGGCCCCACTGTCGAAGAAGAAGAAGAAGAAGAAGAAGGCCAGACTGGTTAGGCTCTGTCCAGCTCTGAGTTGTGTTCAAAGACACAACCAGATCCACTGAAGAAACACGGTCCATGTCTGCCCCCTGGTGTCCAAACGAGGAGGAAAACACAACAACACAACACAACATACTTCATCTGACCTGGAGAGAAAACATGTGACAATAATATAAAAATGTGACGTCATATTGTAAAGTTCTGCCCCAAGTGAACTGAAGACACTGATCTGAAGTGCTTCCTTCAGCCACTTCATCATCATCATCATCATCATCATCATCATCATCATCACTGTCACTGTTATTTATTATTATTGACCTAATAGATAATAAGCTCACAGACATGAAACAAGGTCCAGAGTGTGGTGAGGGAGCTCTTTGGTGGTGGTGTTGGGGGAGGCACCTAATCTCTCTAAAGCTTCTTCTCTCATCTCGCGCATCACTTGTATTGACACGTGCGCATATGATAAAAACATAATGTCGCTGAACGTGACCTCCGTTGCTCTGTATCCATCCGCTCGTGCGCCCATCGTGCGGATGGATACCCTATGCGCATTTTGTGCGGCGCACTGCCGCTCTGGTGCGGCCGCTTGCAGGAGGGGGGCGGGGCCTGGTGTACGTCAGCAGCGGGCGTGTTTCTGTAGTTTGGCAGCACATGATGAAGCGGTGAAAAGTGAGCAGATCTTCTCATCCTCTTCTTCACCTGCACAGTCACAGTCCAGCTCCTCTGAGCCACAGACTGAAGCCGCAGCTGAAGCCCACCGACACCGACACCGACACCGACCCTCGGACCATGGCCTCCTGCTCAGAGCTCGGTGAGGGTTTTCTCCTGCATCTTTGATGAACTGTCTGTCGCCATTACAAAGTTTGAAGTTGTGCACATGCAGCATGTTAGCTCCGTGGCTAACGTTAGCCGGCGTGGTGAGCTGTGGCTGCAGTCAAACACACATGTCCTCCTCTTCCTCCTCTTCCTCCCCCGTCCTGCAGCTCTCCTCAGTGTCTCGGATAAAACCGGTCTGCTGGACTTCGCTAAGCGGCTGGTGGGTGTGGGTCTGTCTCTGGTGGCCTCGGGGGGCACGGCCAAGGCGCTGCGTGATGCTGGACTCTCCGTCAGGTAAAATAGAGGTTACATGAGCTCCAGTGCAGCTGCATCAGTGTGTAAGTGTGTGGTGTGTGGTGTGTGTCAGGGATGTGTCTGAACTGACGGACACCGGAGATGTTGGGGGGCAGAGTGAAGACCCTCCACCCCGCCGTGCATGGAGGCATCCTGGCCAGGAGGAGCCCCAGTGACACCGCAGACATGGAGAAGCTGGGCTACAGCCTGGTCAGGTGAGAGACACACACCTGAACACAACACTGCACACAACTGCAACACACAGACACACACATCAGGTCAGATGTGAGTGTGCAGCCTCAGCTGTGGAGGAGGAGATGGGGGGGGGCGGGGGCAATGAGTTTCCATTGATAGAAATAAGTCCAGAGAGTCTGTGACCTGTGGCTGTGTGTGTGTGTGTGTGTGTGTGTGTGTGTGTGTGTGTGTGTTAAAACACGTGTGGTTGATTTTGCGGCTGGTTAATTGGAGAAGTTGTGCTGCTGCTCTAAACTCGTCTTGTGACTCTGGTTTGTTCAGAGGAATGTGTCACAGTGTCGCTGCTCCGTTAAACAAAGTCTGCTGCAGATATTGATCATGATCACTGATCACTGATCACACACTCACCTCAGAGGGAAATCAAGGATGAACTGACTGGACTGAGGGGGTCAAAGGTTAAGCTTCATTTTTTGCCATCTTACAAACTTACATTTTTTCTGCTACAAAGGGTCAAAGGTCACCGTCACTGTGCTGACATGATGATCTGAAAAACCTGCAGCAGATTATCTGATCCACAGTCACACAGCATGTGATGAAGACGCAGACAAGTGATGAAAGTCGCAACTAATGATTATTTCATCATTGATCAATCGACTTCAATCAGTGGATCGTTGCAACAGTCTGAAGCCTTCAGCTCATGGTCACATGATGAGACGAAGGATCAGCTCCTCACTTACAGAAGACGTTTTACTGGATAAAAAAAAATGTGATTTAAAAGTGGTGCTGGATAAATCAGATCGATTATGAAACAAATCTAATTTGAAGACAGAATGGACACAGGAGCAGAATGTGGTTGTTAACATGGTGAGTTTAACACCACCTGAGGAAACATCTGCAGCAGAGGCACAGGGAGAACAGCTGGATCCAGCTGCAGGTTGTGGACGTGCTGGTTGAATCCTACAGAGAACGTGCGTCAGCTCGTCCTCGCTCTCATACGTGACATCTCTAACGTAATTAACATGAATGAACATCTTCAGTCGTGTGATGTGGATCTCATGACACGTCGTGTCCTCAGCAATTAACCCTAAAGACATTCACTTGGATTTAAAGCTGTGATCTGATGCTGTCTGCAGGATGGTCCAGCCTGAAAAAAAACCATTAACTTTAGATAACATTAACTATTAAGACGTTAACTCTGAGCAGGGAAAATGTCAAGCCACATGGTTATTATGAGTACTGGTTCTGAATACTGTAATGGTCTTGAAAATGGTTTGGTCTTGGTCTCGGACTTGGTCTTGCTCCCTCTTGGTCTTGGTCTCGACCCTCTCAAAGTCTTGGTCTTGGTCTGCTCTGGTCTTGGTCTCGACTACAACACTATCTTTTAATGCAAGTACGAGAAGATGAAATGACAAACCACTGACAGTCATGAAGCTGGAGAACGTGGTGTGTTCTCAGACTTTGTGTGTGTGTGAGCTGATGTTCTGTGCTCTCCTGCAGAGTGGTGGTGTGTAACCTTTACCCTTTTGTGAAGACGGTGGCGAAGCCTGACGTGACGGTGGAGGACGCTGTGGAACAGATCGACATCGGTGAGATGAACAGCAGCTTCAGAATGAAATGATGATGATGATGATGATGATGATGATGAATAAATGTTTTAATAAGTTTTTAAATCAGAGAGAATCAGAAAGTTTCTGTCTCCAGTTCAGTAAAAATATCTTTATGTGCACGGTTTTGGTTTTGCCCCCAGGTGGGGTAACTCTCCTGAGGGCTGCAGCCAAGAATCATGCCCGAGTGACCATTGTGTGCGATCCTGCTGATTATGGGCTGGTTGCCAAGGAGATGGAGAGTTCAGGAGACAAAGACACGACCCTGGAGACTCGCAGGACACTGGCCCTCAGAGTACGTTTGGTTTCCTCCTCCATCATGTGAGCTCGTGACAGAAACGAACTTCCTGTCAAACACGAGTCGACTGTGGAGAATTCCAGCTTTTTAAACCAGAACGTTTCAAAAGACGCTGTTTGAACATTTTCACTTGATGTTTCTGTCGTCGACCACCAGGTTGATCAGCTGTTCGTGGATCAGTTAACGGTCAAACTCATCGTTATAGTTACAGTCGTATGTTACAACTGACTGCAGGAGGAACTCTCCACACTCTCTCTCTCTTCTTAAATCATGGGCACAGGAACAACATTTGATGACAAGAGGAACAGGTCAGACTGTTTTCTGATTGGATCTTGAGCCGGAGCTGAAATTTAAAAAAACAAACTCTTGAACGCAGGAACGACTAAAACGACTAACGTTGTGTTTTAGCTTCAATCCTGCACCGACACTGTTCAGACTTGTTCCAGTGGCTGAATCACAGCAGCAGGTTCAGCTGCCGGGTTTTGCCTTTGGCTTCTTAAGGTGTGACCAGGCCTCAGTGTTAAAATGAAGGTTGCACAATGTTAAACAGCTGCAGTCTGATTGTTTCTGAACCATAAGGGCCCAGAGGCAGAGGTCAGTTCACATCTGTAAGAAGGGTCAGTCAGTTGAGCTGGTTCTCGTGGAGCCGGGTCGGCGGTCTCTGAGGCGACGGATGAAACGCTGCTCACTTGTTTTTTTTTTCTTGTGTTTGCTCAGAGCGAGACAAAGTCCAGCTCAGGCTTTTATCACAAGTGTTGAAATATATGTTCAGGTCACAGAGTTTGAAGACCTGTGAACTTTGACCTCTCACTTGGTCTGAACTGTGTGTGAAATGTTTACAAACTGTTGGACTCGTGTGTTTTCTGCTCCTCAGGCCTTCACACACACGGCCCAGTACGACGACGCCATCTCCGACTACTTCCGTGGTCAGTACAGCCGCGGGGTTCCCAGCTGCCCCTGCGTTACGGCATGAACCCCCATCAAGCACCTGCTCAGCTCTACACCCTGCGCCCCGCCCTCCCCCTCAAAGGTCAGTGCAGTTGACCCACATCTCATGTGTCTGAGCCCAGCGCGGCCGTGACCTGCTTCCTTTCACAGCTTTGTGTATTTTAGAAACAACTGTTAGAGGTGGTGGTGGACAGATGTTGTGACATCTGCTCAGTTGTTTCCAGTCTTTTTGCTAAGCTAAGCTAAGCTAAGCTAACCAGCTGTGACCTCAGACATCAGACTTGTGTTCTTACCTGAGTCTCTCTCAGGATACAGACGAGACTGTTTGTGTTTGTTGTTGAACTTCTGTTTGAGCAGTTCATTTAGATTCAATGCACCTGTACAGTTTATTTCTATTCAAGTCTAGACAACAGTGGTTTCCTGCTGAGAATGAACAGACCCGGAGAGAAATAAAGTCAGTGTGAGCGACAGGATGTTTCTGTTTAACAGCCAAGTGTAAAACAGGGAGAAACTCAGCTTCATGTCTTTTGGGAGGATGTTGATGACTTTGTGGAAATGCATGAAGACGTCTCTCCTTTAACTAACACTTGTGTTGCTCTTTGCCTCTTCGTTCTCAGTGGTCAGCGGCTCCCCCGGCTTCATCAACCTGTGTGATGCTCTGAACGCCTGGCAGCTGGTCAGAGAGCTGAAGAGCGCCCTGGGCATGGCGGCTGCCACCTCCTTCAAACACGTCAGTCCTGCAGGTGAGACGAGCAGACACGCTGAACTATAAGAATAAAATGTTGAGTAAGATATAAATGTTTTAAACTTGACCTCTTCCTCCTGAAGGAGCTGCGGTCGGAGTTCCTCTGACGGAGCAGGAAGCTCGAGTGTGCATGGTGCACGACATGCTGGCCGACCTCACCCCTCTGGCCACGGCCTACGCCAGGGCGAGAGGTCAGAGACTCTGAGCCACACGGTTTGATCTGTTCACATGCAGATGATTTAACTCTTTCTCCATCTCCAGGCTCAGACAGGATGTCGTCATTTGGCGACTTCATCGCTTTGTCAGACGTGTGTGACGTTCCCACGGCCAAGATCATTTCCAGAGAGGTAAAGTCATGTGTCGAGAAACACAGATGAAAAACAAGTCTTCTGCTCGATCGCTGTGTCCTGATACCAGTGACTGGTCCTCAGGTGTCCGACGGGATCATCGCTCCTGGTTATGATGAGGAGGCGCTGAAGATCCTCTCCAAGAAGAAGAATGGAAACTACTGTGTCCTCCAGGTGAGAGGTTTTCATCTGTCACAGGTTTGGTCTTTAAGTGCGGATGATGTAATAAGATTATGATGTAATGTACAGTTTGTGATGATGTTTGTAGATGGATCCTGACTATGAGCCTGAGGAGGCGGAGGTGAGGGTGCTGTTTGGACTCTACCTGAAACAAAAGAGGAACGGAGGCGTCATCAATAAGGACTTCTTCACCAACGTCGTCTCCAAAGGCTCAGTGAGTCTCTGGACTTACTCTCCTTTTAATCATTCATCCAGTACTGTGTAAATAACAGGTGCTCACCCCCCAGTCCTCTGTGTGTCCACCAGCTCTCAGAGGAAGCTGTGCGTGACCTCACTGTGGCCACCATCGCTGTCAAGTACACTCAGTCCAACTCTGTGTGCTACGCTAAAGACGGACAGGTGAGCAGCAGCAGGTGAGCAGGAAGAGACGGGGATCTGGACGAGCACATAACGCACGTCTGTGTTTTTTACAGGTGATTGGTATCGGAGCGGGTCAGCAGTCTCGAATCCACTGCACACGACTGGCAGGAGACAAGGCCGATAACTGGTGGCTCAGACACCACCCCCGCGTCCTCGGCATGAAGTTTCGCAGCGGCGTGAAACGAGCCGAGATGGCCAACGCCATCGACCAGTACGTCAGCGACACCATTGGAGAGGTGAGGATGGAATACCTACAGTTACACTGCACTGTGGATTTGAAATGCTAAAGCTGGCGCTTCAATAAAAAGTTAATTTAGAAACTTAGACAGTTTTGATCTGAACTTTAAGTGGATAATAAAGTGTTTGTGTCATTATCATTTGAATCATCATCACTGAAAGCAGCTGAGAGAAAACTCTTCACAACCCTCTGACTGGTTCAGATGTGTCTGAACTGCCTACGTTAGATTTTATGTCTTCGATTGGGTGAATTATTCATGGATTTAAAAAAAGCTAAATTCAGTAGGAAGCACAGCCCACATCTGTCTGCGCTGTGGTGTCTGATACTCAGGCTCAAGTACTCATGAAATAAAATACACCAAGTCCTGGGACGTAGAAGATACGTATGTTGTGTGGTATTTTGTGTTGACAGGGTCCAGACTTGGCCGTTTGGAAGTCGATGTACGACGAGGTTCCTGAGCTTCTGTCGGACACTGAGAAGAAGAACTGGATCAGCTCCCTGCAGGCGGTGGCCGTCAGCTCCGACGCCTTCTTCCCCTTCAGAGACAACATCGATCGGGCCAAACGGGTAAACGTCACACACCTCTCACTGAAGCATGTGGCCAAACTGTACACACCTGGTAGCAGTAGTGACTTTTCTGACTTTACTAACGTTTCCTCTGTCTGTGTGTGTGTGTGTGTGTAGAGCGGTGTCGAGTACATCGCAGCTCCGGCCGGCTCTGCTGCTGACCAGGTTGTGATTGAAGCCTGTAATGAGCAGGGCATCACTCTGGTTCACACCAACCTGCGGCTCTTCCACCACTGAGCATCTCAACACTTTACTACTGATCTTCAACTAAACACTAAAAAACAGAATCAACTCACAGTTTAGCTTCGTTGTAGCGAAAATGTTTTTCTAATGTTTCTGATACTGAAAACATTCCTGCTCTTCTTATGTCGAAGTGGAGACAACACTAATGTTCTGGTTTGTAAAACCACTGACTACATTCCTGTCACATGGAAAAATGCTGTTAACTTTCTAGTTCAGTCACTTTAAATGTGAAATAAACTGTAAACAGTTGATGAGTTTCTTGTGTGTTTTTATACCCACTACACCTTGGTCAGTTGAGGTGAGTAAGAAGGTCAGAATTTCTGGAAAAAAAAAGGTCAAAATTTCTGAGAAAAAACCCAGAATTTTTAAGAAAAAAATTAAGACCTTTTGAGAAAAAAGCTCAGAATTTTTGAGAAAAAAACTAAAGGATATCTGAGAAAAAACATCAGAATTTCTGAGAAAAAACATCAGAATTTTTGAGAAAAAAAAACAGCATTTTTGAGAAAAAATGTAAGAACTTTGGAAAAAATGTGAAAATTTTTAAGAAAAAACATCAGAATTTCTGGGAAAAAAATGAGAGTTTTTGAAAAAAAGAATAAAAAAAAAAAGTTAGAATTTCTGAGAAAAAAAGCAAGAATTTTTAAGAAAAATGTCAGAATTTTTGAGAAAAAACATCAGAATTTCTGAGAAAAAAGGTGATAATTTTTGAGAAAAAACACCTGATTTTTGAGAAAAAAAGCTCAGAATTTAAAAAAAAACAAAACTAAAGATCAGAATTTCTGAGAAAAAAACTGAATTTTTAACAAAATAAAATGAGAATTTTTGTGGAAAAATGTCAGAATTTCTGAGAAAAAAAACATTAGAATTTTTGAGAAAAAAAGTGAGAATTTTTGAGAAGAAAGGGCAGAATTTCTGAGAAAAAGCTCTGAATTTTTAAGAAAAAAAGTAAGAACTTATGAGAAAA
Organism: Caranx melampygus; assembly: GCA_019059645.1. Classification (NCBI taxonomy): domain Eukaryota; kingdom Metazoa; phylum Chordata; class Actinopteri; order Carangiformes; family Carangidae; genus Caranx; species Caranx melampygus. The sequence continues at coordinate 22,697 of JAFELL010001796.1, read as the reverse complement.
AGCTCTGAATTTTTGAGAAAAAAGGTCTGAATTTTTGAGAAAAAACGTCAGAGTTTCTAAAAAAAAAAAAAAAAAGTCAGAATTTTTGAGAAAAAAGTGAGAATTTTTGAGAAAAAAAGTCAGAATTTCTGAGAAAAAACATCAGAACTTCTGAGAAAAAAAACAGAATTTTTCAGAAAAAATGTCAGAACTTTGGAAAAAAAAAGTGAGAATCTTTAAGAAAAAACTTAAGAATTTCTGGGAAAAAAAATTCTGAATTTCTGAGAAAAAAGGTGAGAACTTTTGAGAAAAAACACCTGATTTTTGAGGAAAAGGTCAGAATTTAAAAAAAAAGAAAAAACGTCAGAATTTCTGAGAAAAAAAGTGAGAATTTTTAAGAAAAAAATGTCAGAATTTTTGAGAAAAAACATCAGAATTTTTGAGAAAAAAGGTCAGAATTTTTGAGAAAAAACGTCAGAATTTCTGAGAAAAAAAGTGAGAATTTTTAAGAAAAAATGTCAGAATTTTAAAGAAAAAACATCAGAATTTCTGAGAAAAAAGTCAGAATTTCTGAGAAAAAAGGTGATAATTTTTGAGAAAAAACACCTGATTTTTGAGAAACAAAAGCTCTGAATTAAAAAAATAAAATAAAATAAAATCAAAGTGAGAATTTTTGAGAAAAAAGGTCAGAATTTCTGGGAAAAAAAATTCTGAATTTCTGAGAAAAAAGGTGAGAACTTTTGAGAAAAAACACCTGATTTTTGAGGAAAAGGTCAGAATTTAAAAAAAAAGAAAAAACGTCAGAATTTCTGAGAAAAAAAGTGAGAATTTTTAAGAAAAAAATGTCAGAATTTTTGAGAAAAAACATCAGAATTTTTGAGAAAAAAGGTCAGAATTTTTGAGAAAAAACGTCAGAATTTCTGAGAAAAAAAGTGAGAATTTTTAAGAAAAAATGTCAGAATTTTTAAGAAAAAACATCAGAATTTCTGAGAAAAAAGTCAGAATTTCTGAGAAAAAAGGTGATAATTTTTGAGAAAAAACACCTGATTTTTGAGAAACAAAAGCTCTGAATTAAAAAAAAAAAATAAAATAAAATCAAAGTGAGAATTTTTGAGAAAAAAGGTCAGAATTTCGGAAAAAAACAGAATTTTTAAGAAAATAAAGTGAGAGTTTTTGTGGAAAAACGTTAGAATTTTTGAGAAAAAAACATCAGAATTTCTGAGAAAAAAAGTGAGAATTTTTAAGAAAAAAATGTCAGAATTTTTGAGAAAAAACATCAGAATTTTTGAGAAAAAAGTGAGAATTTCTGAGAAAAAAAAGTGAGAATTTTTAAGAAAAAATGTCTGAATTTTTGAGAAAAAACATCAGAATTTCTGGGAAAAAAGTGAGAATTTCTGAGAAAAAAAAGTGAGAATTTTTAAGAAAAATGTCAGAATTTTTGACCAAAAACGTCAGAATTTCTGGGAAAAAAGTCAGAATTTCTGAGGAAAAAAAGGTGATAATTTCTGAGAAAAAATTCAGTATTTTTAAGAAAAAAGTGAGAAATTTTAGGAAAAAACGTCAAAATTTCTGAGAAAAAAGGTGAGAACTTTTGAGGAAAATACCAGATTTGTGAGAAAAAAGCTCAGAATTAAAAAAAAAAAAAAAAAGTCAGAATGACTGAGAAAAAAGTGAGAATTTTTAAGAAAAAATGTCAGAATTTTTGAGAAAAAACATCAGAATTTCTGGGAAAAAAAAGTCAGAATTTCTGAGAAAAAAGGTGATAATTTTTGAGAAAAAATTCAGTATTTTTAAGAACAAAGTGAGAAATTTTAAGCAAAAACGTCAAAATTTCTGAGAAAAAATACCTGATTTTTGAGAAAAAAGCTCAGAATTAAAAAAAAAAAAAGTCAGAATTTCTGAAAAAAAGTGACACTTTTGAAGATAGAATGTCAGAATTTTTGAGAAAAAGGTGACAAATTTTGAAACCTTAGGATTTTTGAGAAAAAACTCAGGATTTTGAAAAAAAAACATCAGAATATCTGAGAAAAACGTAAGAATTTTTGAGAAAAAAGGTCAGAATTTTTGAAAAGAAAGGTCAGAATTTCTGAAAAAAATGAATTTTTAACAAAATAAAGTCAGAATTGTGTGAAAAAACATCTGAATTTTTGAGAAAAAATGTCAGAAGTTCTGAGAAAAAAAGTGAGAATTTTTAAGAAAAAACGTCAGAATTTCTGAGAAAAAAGGTGAGAACTTTTGAGAAAAAACTCATGATTTTTGAGAAGAAAACATCAGAATTTCTGAGAAAAAAACGTAAGAATTTCTGAGAAAAAAGTGAGAATTTTTGAAGAAAAAATGTCAGAATTTGTCAGAAAAAATCTCAGAACTTCTGAGAAAAAAATGAATTTTTAAGAAAATAAAGTGAGAATTTTTGTGAAAAAACATCAGAATCTTTGAGAAAAAACATCCGAATTTCTAAAAAAAAAAAAAAAAAAAGTGAGAATTTTTGAAGAAAAATTGTCAGAATTTGTCAGAAAAAATCTCAGAACTTCTGAGAAAAAAAAGAATTTTTAAGAAAATAAAGTGAGAATTTTTGTGAAAAAATGTCAGAGTCTTTGAGAAAAAAAGGTCGAAATTTCTAAGAAAGAAAGTGAGAATTTTAAGAAAAATGTCAGAATTTCTGAGAAAAAAACATCAGAATTTCTGAGAAAAAAAGTGAGAATTTTTAAGAAAAAATGTCAGAATTTGTCAGAAAAAATCTCAGAACTTCTGAGAAAAAAATGAATTTTAAGAAAATAAAGTGAGAATTTTTGTGAAAAAACATCAGAATCTTTGAGAAAAAACATCCGTATTTCTGAGAAAAAAGTGAGAATTTTTAAGAAAAAATGACAGAATTTTTGAGAAAAAACATCCGAATTTCTAAAAAAAAAAAAAAAAAAAAAGTGAGAATATTTGAAGAAAAAATGTCAGAATTTGTATAAAAAATCTCAGAACTTCTGAGAAAAAAAATGAATTTTTAAGAAAATAAAGTGAGAATTTTTGTGAAAAAATGTCAGAATCTTTGAGAAGAAAAGGTCAAAATTTCTAAGAAAGAAAGTGAGAATTTTTAAGAAAAAATGTCAGAATTTCTGAGAAAAAAACGTCAGAATTTCTGGGGAAAAAAATCAGAATTTCTGAGAAAAAAAGGTGAGAACTTTTGAGAAAAAACATCTGATTTTGAGAAAAAAGCTCAGAATTTAAAAAAAAAAAACAAACACTCCTTTTCCATTTTTTCTGAGAAAAAAACATCAGAATTATTGAGAAAAATGTCTGAATTTTTAAGAAAAAATGTCTGAATTTCTGAGAAAAAATGTCAGAATTTTTGAGACAAAACATCAGAATTTCTGGGGAACGTACACAGAGAAAACACAACCCTAATATCATGTTTAGGTTTCAGGATTTCTCCAGCTTTATTAAAATAAGGGACTTCTTGTCAAAGGTAGAAACAACTTTGGCACCGACAACAAAGTACAAAAATAGAACGGTTCAAATTCTCACATCCCAGTTCACACATTCACACGTTGAGATTAAAGGGATAAATTAGTATAAAGACTTTCAGATTGTCAATCACACACAGTGCGACCCCTCAGGAACAGAAGGGCTACAGAAAAGAGAAGCACATTTTCATGGACAATTTAAACATTGTTAATAACGACATTGACATTCTTTAACACAGTGCTTACTTTCTGACAGTTTCTGCTCTTTCAATTATTTAATGGAAAACAAATGCCAGTTTGACAAATATATAAATCTGAATGGTGATCAACCCTAAGGAAAAACACTTTCATTAAGGCTCACATGTGGAAAGAAATGCTACACAAAAGGTGATTGTATTGTCAAGAGTCTTCATTGTCCAATAGAGCATGAATTTAGAGACTTCATCAGTCGACAGTGAAAAGACTTTAGAGAAGGATCGGGACTGATCAGGCAGCGAGGCAGTGTAACGTCTGAAGCTGAACGTGTCAGAAAGTTATCAGGCAGTTGGTTCGGTTCGGTTCGGTCACAGACAGCGTGGCATCTACAGGGTGAGACAGTGCAGCGATTGGACGGTGAGGGAGCGAAGCAGATGTCAGACGACCGATTCCTTTTATTCCCGAGGATTTGCAATTGCATCTGCCAGCAGGTCGGGTCGGAGGCACTCGATGGGGCAGTGAATGTTCTGTGGAAAGATTGAAACAGGTAAGAACACAAGCCTCAATACAAACAATACTGTATCTTCATTATGAACACTCCTCTTTGATCGGCTTGATACAGTTACATGAAATTCCCAAAAATGTCCTTGGGGTGTACAACGGACCAGAGATTGCTTAGAAACTCAACAGTATATCTAAAGTATAGCTTATATGTTTATATAATAACTCCATCACTCACTTTGCGGAGGGTGTTGTCTCCATATCTAACAGGCTGCAGCAGACTGGCATCGACATCTGAACCTGGTCTGCGGCAGTTCTCGCACCTCCAGCCCTGAAGAGACAAAAGGTGATCAAACATATTTTACATTTAAACCTGTGTCAAAACAAGTCATTCAACAGCTTACACTGAACCGATGAGCCGTACCTGTTGTCCGCCAAAGCATGTGCAGGTACAGATGGCGCCCAGGTACTCCTTCTGCCACTGGTTGCCCACCTGGTAGGTTTTTCCCTCGTCGTAGCACACTGACTCATCTGTGTGGACGTACATCAGTGTTAAAATACACACGCATCTCCTTCACCTGGTTTTGAGACTGTGTCTTTGGGAAGTCGGAGGCCTTACGTGGTTCACACTTGAACTCTCCTTTTCCATTTCCCAGGCAGGTGCAGCTCATTAAGTGACCGTTCTCTGCGCGACGGTCCCACTTCTCTCCAATACGGTAGTTGTTTCCGTTGTCATGGCACCACTCTGATGACGGACAGAATGAAAGGAGGTCAGTTATACTTAAATGACTGAGTGTCAACAACAGGAAGGAAAAACGACCCCTAAAAACTTACTGGATGAGTCACATCTGAAGTGTCCGCTGCCCAGGCCCAGACACCTGCACCACAGCTTGAAGCCAGTCTCAGACATCCGCTCCCACTCAGAACCAACATCATGGTGGGTGGCAGTGAAGGCATCATAACATGAGTCATCAGCAGAGGAGCCTCCCTCTGTGACTGAAACAGGAGGGTGAAAAGTTTATGTTTACCTTCCAACAAGAAGTTCAACAAAAACAACATCGAACCAGCGTGGAGGAATCTGCCTGGGACACCTTGCTCTGTTGTTTCACATTTAGCCAGAGCTGGTTTAGACTCACTTGTGTTTCCAGCAGTGACGACCTGCTCCAGGATCTTGTGTTTGAGGGCCCCCAACAGAGCCTCCACGATCACATTGTAGTTGGCTCCAGGGGTGAGTCCAATCAGGGTGGCTGTGGTGGCTGTGTCTGGCAGGCGGATCTGGACAGGTAAAGAGAGAGACGAGCTTCATCCACATGGAGTCAGAGATTTTCATTTGACTGAAAAATAACGTTCGGACCATGTCTCTTACCTGGAACATCTTCTCGTTCAAATGTGTGAGCGGGTGGCAGGACACCAGGTAGGCGTTGCTCTGCCTGTAAGGCTTCCAGGAGATGGTGGTCTGAGTTTGGGCCTCCTGTGGCACTCCTGTGTCGTTACCAAACGAAGCACCAACGGGCACGTTTAACTTCAAAATGGGCAACCTGCGGCCCTCTGCGTCAGGAAGTGGCACAAAGACCAGGGGCTCGCGTACTTGCCCGTAGGGAGACTGTGGGTTACCACTGTTCCCATTATATCTGTTGCTGCCTCCATTGTTGTTGTACTCTGTGTACTCCACGTGCTGGCTCTGATCACCGTGCTGATCCTGGCCACTGGCCACTACTACTGTGTTGTCAAAATCAGTTTCTGGCACATCCAACCTGTCATCAATAACTCCAGGGCGGTGTGGCGCTGGCAGGGGATGCAGGGAGTCTTGGTCTGGGCGGGAGAGATGGGGTTAGGGAAGCCAGCAGGTTAGTCCAGGGGGGAGGTGAGGCACAGCTGCAGTGACATATCTCATCCAGCAGGTGGTGACAGATATGCAACATCACTGGGTTCCACTTCATGCCAAAGTGAGTCAAAACCCCCAGTATTACAAACACACACAATATATTTTGAATGTCATTTCTGGATTCATTCAAAATAAAAATGGGTATTATTGTTTTAGGAGTCCAACGCCAATCAGCTGCTCGGTTTATCTTCAGGCCTCCGAGCTGTTGCAGCCAAACAGCTGGTTCAGCTTAGCAGATTAAAGTTGCCATTCAAACACTCTTATTTTGTAGGATGTGCACTGAACTAATTTGACTCTTCTCCATCACATCGTTTGAATGCATCACTTTTACATTTGTCACAGTTTAGAGCAGAAGTGTCATAATACTCACGAGTCCTGATCCGGCCGACCAGAGGAGTGCTCCTCCGGGTGTTCTGGAGGGCGATGATCTTGATGATGTACTCAGTGGATGGTCTAAGACCTGAGGGGACGAACGATTACCATCAGACTGTATGAATCAATCAATCTATCTATCTATCTATCTATCTATCTATCTATCTATCTATCTATCTATCATACCTGAAAGCAAACAAACAAGGAGCAGCTAAAAGCAACGTGGACTTAATCTCAATCACGTACCAGATACGGTGGCGTAGTTTTGGCCGGCATGGGGCTGTGGGCTCAGCTCCCGTGGGGCTCGTCCCATCTCCTCATAGGTGACGTAGTATCCTGTGATCTGTGTGGGAGGGGGCTGCCACGTGAAGGAGATGGAGGTGGGGGTCAAAGACGTGAACTGAAGGTTGGTGGGACTCTGGACCACTGGTGAAGCTACAGAGAGAAATACCAGGTTGGATCATGGTAGACATGTGGAAATACCATGGTGCGTGTAGTGTTTTCACAGTGACACTCAGATCTGCGTTGCACCTGTTTGAACGATGACGTTGAATGGAGCGCTTCTTGTGTTGCCATTCAGAGTGTACATGTTGACAGAGTACCTGGTGAACGGCTGCAGCCCTGACAGCAAAAACAAATCAGTGTTAAATACATGTGTTAACTGTTTCTGTTGTTTGAGATGTGCAGCCGGTGGGTGTGGCTTACCTGTGAGAGTGTAGGTGCGTGTCTCTCCAGGTATGGTCTTGGAGATAGTGGGGTGTGATCCGTCTACGGGCGCGGCTTCGATGAGGAAACCAGTGATTGTCTCCACCTTGGTTCTCCAGTTCAGCACCACAGAAGAATCGGTCACATCAGTGATGCGCACACGACGAGGAGGACTCACGTCTGCGGTGAAGAGGAGACAGAACCGGGTTAAAACACAGCAGCGGACGATGACTGGGTGCTGAGCGGTGATGATCCTGTGTGCGGCGCAGGTCTGATACCTTCCAGTGTGGTCGCCTCTCCCTCCAGAGGTCTGCTGGTGACTGAGTTCTTCAGAGCATAGACTTGTATGTGGTACCTGGTTGCCACCTACAATGCGCAGAAGGACGGTGGATAGTTATTCACTGTCTGACCATGAATCCATGAAAGCAGTGAGACAAGACCTGTGTTTACCATGAGGCCTGGGACGACCACACGTGTGGTGTCTGGAGCAACATTCATCTCCTTGGAGGGGCTGTTGACGTTCCTGGGGGTAACGACCACACGGTAGCCGGACAGACGTGCGGTGGGGGCGCGCCATGCCACGGTGAAGGTGGAGGGACCGACCTCTGACACCACCAGGTTGGTTGGAGCAGGGATGACTGAAGCAAACCAAGAACAGATTTAGACTTCAAGTGAACATATAAATGAAGTCCTGCACATGGTGATGTTTTCTATGCTTCTCCACCTGTGGCCTGGGTTCCCACTAAGGGGGTGCTGGGTGTGCGGCCGTGGAGGGCGATGACCTTAACAGTGTACTCTGTCCCTGGGCGAAGGCCTCTCAGCAGCACGCTGTCCTGGTCTCCTCTGGGCGCCGGGCGATACTCCCTCTCGCCCTCCTCTGAGCTGGAGTACAGGACGCGGTATGAAGTCACAGAGCCGTCCGGACTGTCCCATGTGATGCGCATGGAGGTGGAGTCGATATCTGAGAAGGTCAGGTCCTTGGGGCGATCCATGGCTGCAGGAAAGGAGGTCAATGAGTCTTAAAGCACCTGCATTTGAATTAACAGGTAACTGACACATAAATTTGGATGGTTTCAAACTAACCAGTGATGGCGTTCTCCACCACAGGGGAAGAGGACTGTCCGTCATCTCCGAGGGCGTACACACTCACGACGTACTCAACAGTGGGCATCAAACCTGTGAAGGTCATCTCATGCTGATCTGTAACAGGAAGACAGGAAAGAAGCCGGTGATGAGACGACTACGCTGAGCTGAGGAAACGATAAATGATCTGACACAAAGGCGACAGCAGGGTCACAGCAGGGTCACAGCAGGGTCACAGCAGGGGCCATCATCTTACTTGGGGCCACCACTTCAGAGTAGGAGGGTCCCAGGCCGTTCTTGGGAACACTGGTGATTCTGTAGCCTCTGATTGGTCCCTGAGCAGGAGACCAGCGCACTGTGATGGCGTTGTCACTCACATCAGTCACCTTCATGTCAGTGGGGGGCTCGGTATCTAATGAGGAGACACAGTAAGGAGCTTTAGATTTACTCTCAGCCCACCACAGTTTGCTTCTGATGGTCTGTCGCGCTGCTGCACCTGTCTTGTGTGTGATGTAGACCGGGGTGTTGGAGGCAGGACTGTCCCCTCGTCCGGTGACAGCGTAGACTGTGATGGTGTAGTCGGTACCAGGGTTCAGGCCAGTGATGGTGGCCGTGGTCTGAGAGCCCGGGATGGTGAACTCCTGAGGAGTCTCACCGCCTGGAAAGAGAAAGAGAGAGAGCATTAGAGCCGAGTGTCAAAGTGAGAGAGCGACTGAGGTTCAGAGGAAACTATGAATCATAAGACAAAGACAGACTTGTTCCTCCGTAGGTGATTCTGTAGTTCTTCACTGTGACGGACGGGGCCTCCCAGCGAATGGTGATACTGGTGGGGGTGGATGATGTTACCTCCAGATCAGTGGGAGCATCAGAGACTGGGAAGGATTAGATGAGACAGGAAATAAGTTCATTATAATAAAGGAAGAGAAGATAAAAAGAGGTGGTCACTGTAACCAGTATGGACGCTTACTGGTGGCCTGAGTCCCAGTAAGAGGCTGACTCTCCTGGTTGTTGTTGACGGCGTACACGTACACCAGGTACTCGGTCTCTGGTGTCAGTCCGGTCAGGGTGTAGTGGTTCCTGGTCGGCGGCAGCCTCTCGTCCTTGGCGCGCCCACCGCTCGTCTTCTGGTGGCGGAGGCGGTAACCGGTGATGGAGGCAGTCGGAGCGACCCAGTGAACGGTGAAGGAGTTGGTGCGAATGTCGGAGAAGTCCAAGCCGGTGGGGGCGTCCAGAGCTGCAGGGACAGGAGGAGATTTTAAAATGGTGATCTTTATTACATCTGTCTTCTGTCTGAAGACGCTTCATGTCAATATTGTCTGGTTTTAGCTGAAACGTGCAGCAGCCGTCGTCCTTCCTTAAGTTTCAGTGTCACACTCACTCGTCCTCTGAGTTCCTGAGGTTGGTTCACTCTCTCGCTCTCCGTACACACACACAACACTGATGTGATACTCAGTGTTGGGCAGCAGGTCTGGATGGAAACAGGAGACACGGTCATTCAGTCAGAGAACGTTAAAAGACCAACAGCTGATCGAGGCCTTGAAGGCAGCATCCTGTCAGATCGTTGTGTCGTCTTACTCTGCAGCAGGAAGGTGTTGGTGGCTCCGCCCACATTCACTTCTTTAATGTCATCGTCTGTGGCGACAGGATGGTAGCGGATGACAAACCGTGAGATGTCGCTGGGCGTGGCAACATGAGGAACCGTCCAGGTCACTCTGATGTGGTCAGGCCCCACGCCTCCAAACTGGAGGTTGGTGGGAGCGGGGATGGCTGGAGGAGCAGGAAGGGGTTAAAGGTTAAAGCAAAAACACACACGCATGCGCAGAAAAGAGGTGGAATAAATAAAAGTAAAAGTAAATTCACAATGGCAGTGAGACATTCTGAAATTTACTGAAAGCGTTGTCAACCCCACCCCTCCCCACTGATGGATTGAAAGAGGTAAATCACCAGCTTGTGTTTGCTTTGTGTAAGTGGTCGGCTCGCTTTCCCCATCCTCTGTAAGACTGAAGATACTGATGTCATAGTCCACGCCCGGCTCCAAGCCACGGATCGTGTAATAACCAGCAGACGTGTCCACCATATCTTGAAAAATTGGCAAGCTCTCGCCTGAGGTTACAACTGTTATCCGGTAAGCAGTAATGGTAGTATAGTTCTGAGGGATCCAGCGCAGGCCAATGGTGGTGTCAGTAATGTCCACAAAGTCAATGTGACTCGGTGTGGGGATGTCTGAAAGGGTTAGGCCAGGTGTAAAGCGCAAGCGAAAAAATTAGAGACACAAACAGACCCAAAAGCCAAAACGATGACATGAATTAAATCAATTACACGAGTTCCATTCATTACACAGCAGTCAGAGACCCAGAGTCTAACAGTCAGCATGCTGGATAAGAGAGAGAGCTACAGATTACTCCAGTCTACAAACATTCATTCATTCACTTTATAACTGTATATTCTAATTAAAGCAGTGATTAATTCATTCTACAGTTCTGGGCATGCAAAGGAAAAAAACAACAACCATCACCATCCCAGTTAATGAACATGATCCATGCATGGCAGGTTAGCCAATGATCATATTAGTAGGAGGTTATGATGATTGATTAAAGCTGCATTGATCAGTGTCCCCGTGGACTTTTTGGCCTCTTTTGGCTCATGGTTTTTATTTCCTGTCCGGCTCCGTCTCACTCGGCGCGTTCACGTCGGACACTTTAATCAAAAGACTGAAATGACGGGGTATCATCCATCAGGTGGAACTCCATTCACCTGTCTGTCTGATAACCTGTTCGCCACAGTGGCTTTTTAAAGGCGACACCATCAGGGGTGGGTGGTGTTTGTGGCCAAAAGTCCATTAATGCAGCTTTAAGAAACAGTTGTTTTGGAGTCACTCCAACCTTTTTATTTCCTTTTTAAAGCTCTGCCAATTTTTAATATATATATGTATATATACACACACATATATATATTTGTACGTGTGTTCCAGCAGGTTGTTGATAAAAATCTAAATCTTGGAGTTGGCTGTAGTTCAGGTTTCATCTCCTTCTCTCTGTTTTTATGAGGACGCAGTTGTGTGTTCGACTCCCACTGGTAATAATGAATGATAATAATGTGTGAATGCCATCCAGGTGGCTCCTACCTGGTGTGATGACAGCAGACACGGGAACACTCTCCATGTGGCCCTTTGTGGCGAAGACACTGACGTTGTACTCGACACCCAGATTTAAGTTCTCCAGGATGACGGAGGTTTGGTCGGGTCGGACAAACTCCTCCAGAGAGTTCCCTCGCTGGCCGTTGGTCGGCGTGCTCGTCACCCTGTAGCCTGTGAGGCCTGCAGAGCGAGGGAGGGAGGGGAGGGAGGGAGGACAAATATGGGGGAGATAGGAAATCATGTCAGGAGTTTTTTTTTTTGTGCCATTTTTGAGTCACTGTGAGAAGTGACAAAGTAATACCAGGAAGAGACGTTTGTCCTGGGCCAAGGTCTAGACTTGGCGTGATCCAGTGACGGGCAGAGGGTGGGGAGTGAGCACAGTCAATATTTACCTGATGTTCTGGAGGGGACCCAGTGCACAGTGAGATCTCCTCTGTTGGGGTTGGACTCCACTCTGAGGTCAGTGGGAGGAGACAAGGCTGCAGGGACAGAAAGGCAGACGATGATTCAGCGCACAAACGTATCCTGTGTGGCTTTAACAGAGCTGAGTGGACCCACACCAACAGCCCCCGCCATGATTCTCTCTGTTAAACTGAAGTAGATACGTACAGGTGACTGCATTGCGGGTGACGGGGTTGCCACGGTTGCGTCCGTTGAAGATGGGCTGAACGCTGTAGGTGTACTCGTTTCCAGAGATCAGGCCTGGAATCTGGATCCGTCCTGTGTGAGACGTCTCCTCTCTGGGAGACTCGCCCTCCTGGCTGGGGAGCACAGAGAGCTGTGGAGAACAAGACAAACATGCAAAGATCAGAGACCTAGAAAATCAACTTAAATCTGAACTAATCCTTTGTTTTTCCTCTGATTGTCAGTCGGACAGTCGCCCCACAAGATGCGTTTAGTGCCAAAGGAGGGCACGTTAAATCCTGACTTCTGCCTGTCGAAGACACTTTGATCTGAAAACAGTGATTTTGTGTTCAAATTTTCTGTATTTCTGTTATAAAGAGGCAGAAAAATAAACCTGGAAGCTCATTAAAACTTTGCTGGTGGTGGCTGAAGACTTTTGTATTGTACATAGCAGATACAGAACAATGTGAGCATCAACGTATCAACCAGCCAAAATCACAGTGATGAGACTGAGGGTGTGAAACCACCACAGTGAGATGGAGGATGTGGTGAGCTGAAGGAGGTTTCTACCTTGTAGCTGAACCTGGGGACAGGTAACCAGGTGATGATGATGGAGGTGTCGGTGACCTCGGTGCTGAAGGTCGGAGCATTTCCTATGTGTGGAGCTGAGAGCAGGAGAAGATGTTAAACTCACATCAACAGTTTGTTCTTGTCTCTGTGCTGATGTTCAGTTTCTCCTCACACTGACCCGTGGTGAAATGTGTGGTGACGCCCTCGCTGAGCTCCTTGTCTTTCTCAGAGTGCAGGATGGCGGTGTACTGGGTGTCGGGCCTCAGGTTCCTCAGAGGGTACTGGGTGACCCTGCCTGGGATCCTCTTCTCCACTGGGTTGGAGCCTTCAATGCTCAGGAGGAGACGGTAACCGCTGACGACGGCGCGAGGAGCCTCCCAGATGACCAGAGCGCTGTCATGGCCGATGTCGGTGAAACGCACATTGGTGGGAGCATCAGGTTCTGGAGGAGGAGGAGGTGGGGGGAGAAAACAGGAGAAAACAGGTGAGGCAGAAGTTGGTCTCGTCTTATTAAGTTCCTGTGACTGTGGTGGTGAAACTTACTGGTGAACTTCTCTCCGGTCAGAGGCTCGCTCTCCACTCCACCGCTGATGGCGTAGATGTAGAAACGGTAGAGCGTGCCCGGCTGCAGGTGGGTGATCTCAGCGTATGCGTTGGGGGAGATGGGAAGCTGCAGGGGCCTCATGTCGGAGCCATCAGGGCTGACGGGGGAGAAGATCACCCTGTAACCAGACACCTCACTGGGTGGACCGGTCCAGGTGATGATGATCTTTGCATCTGACACCTCATAGAAGACCAGGTCTGTGGGCGGTGACACCACCTCTGTGGACAGGAAATGGAAGATTGATTGACAGGGACCAGCACACATTTAACACATTTGTTAGCTAAGGATTTGCACAATATGTTCTGCAGAAAGTGACTGGATGCCATGGCTCCACAGGTACCTTTAAATTAGCACAAGGCTAAGCTAAGTACAGTCAAACAAACATCCCAGGACAAGACTTAACAGATGTTTATACATCTGTGCAATGACAGCTCAGATAAAGCAGAAAATGTAAGATAAATATCAAACCAGATGTGTAAAAAGCAATTTTGTTCAGCATCTGGTTCTGTTTCTCTTCCATAATAAAACAGTATCTGTGGCCGTGCCAGGCTCGAGGGGGACACAGGCCCAACTGGAAATCCCACTGAAGATATCCTGAGGAGTTATGGAGTGTGTGTGTGTGTGTGTGTGTGTGTGTGGGTGGGTGGGTGTGAGTTACACACACATACACACACACTTGCTTTACTTTCCTAAGTATTTTAACAATGTCTGAACAGGTGTGTGTTTATGAGCCCAACATGACTTGAGGAGAGGTCATTCAGGGGCCAGATTAAGACTGAAAAAATATTGCGACAGTGAAGTTACCGCTGTGAAACTATATATTTTTTTGACACGCTCCGTTTTCCCCAAACACTGACAAACCTTCCTGAAGCTCTGAGGAATCCATCTGCTCAGATTTCACTTAATAAAACACAAACACCTGCCATGCACTTTCGTTATAAAGTATTCACTCACATGTTTTATGAGGTGGTTTTCATTCATTTCTGTTTCTTTTTAATAAGTGGAACATGTGGTGGTGTGTGTGTGTGTGGAGTGTGTACCGGGCTGAGGAGATCCAGCGGTGTTGACCTGCACAAACACAGGCTCGCTCTCCTGGTTCTCCTCCACAGCGTAGATGCTGATGTTGTAGAGGAGACCGGGCCGGAGGTCAACCAGGGTCACGGAGGTCTCTGAGTCTGGCAGGGTCAGCTCGGTGCTGCTGCCTTCCACCGACGGCGTGTACACCACACGGTAACCTGAAGGCCGCGAAACATACAGGTTCACACACAGGTGACATTCACAGACTCACATACAAAGGGAGAGAGGGTCAGGTCGTACCAGTGATCGGAGCCTGAGGTCTGGACCAGCTGATGCGAATAGAGGACTCTCCCACCTCCTCGACGGAGTGTTCAGAGGGCGTGTCAGGGGCTGGGAACAAAGGGAAACGGTTGAAATACTTCATGGTGTGTGTTGTAAAGAGTTCAGCCGAGCTGAGCCGAAGGGACCGTCTCTGTACCTGTGGTCTGTGAGGTGGTCAGGATCAGGTTCGGCTGACCCTGGTCAGGAAGCTCGTAGACGTTGACATTGTATCTGCGACCTGGCAGGAGGTCACCGATGGTGACAGATGTGGCTGAGCGTGGGACATCTGGAGAAACAGGCAGGGAGTCAGTTAACCACCCATCAACCTGAGATACATCATTCAGAGAGACTACGTTGGAGGTTTTAAGGACGTCTCAGTCACGCTCTCTCACCCAGGACCTTCCTCTTGGCCCCCTCCTCACTGAGCTCGTACTCCACCCTGAACCCAGAGATGGTGGACGAGGCTGACGTCCAGGAGACGACGAAGCTGTTGGAGGTGATTTCCGTCACTGACTCAGATGTGTCGACGACTGGAGGAGGCACCGTCGTCTCTCCCTCTGATGTCTCCACTGGAAAAAAAAAACAAATCGATTCAACTAATATAATCGGTTCTTTAGACTTGTGGCACCGGAGGGGAAGTGGCTGCTGCTGCTGCTGCTGCTGCTCGAGTCGACTCACAGGAGCCGTGGGTGGTGGTGAAATCGAAGCGCGTGACCTCGCGGCGTCCGTAGCGCAGGATGCTGATCAGCTGACCCTCGTACATGATGCCTGGACGCAGCCCGCTGATGGTGTAGGAGTTGAGGTAGCTGGGGATGGTGACCTCCCTCCAGGGCTGTCGAGCATTTTTCTACCAGACGGAAGAAGAAGATTAAAAAAGTGGATTTTAAGTGAAGTTTTAAAGACTCAAAGCTGGAGAAGAGTCGGCCACATCTGCAGGGACATCACAAGATTCAACACATCTGCTGAGTCTGATCTGATGAAGACCATGTTTACTGACTGAAAGCTCCGGAGCTGTAACTGTATGGACCTCATGCTGATCATTGAGCTGTAAATGACTGAACATACATATTTAAACTAATTACTAGCGATCGACCGATATGTTTTTTTTCAGGGCTGATACCAATACTGATTATTAGTAATCAAGGAAACAGTGACTGATATTTAGAGCTGATATTCATTTGCAGCAGAAAATGTTGGTTAGAGGAACAGACCTGGCACCAGACTGGCAGCTCAGATCATCATGAATTCATTCACAGAACGAAGCCTGTGTTTGTTTTGGACGGGACACCGGCTCAGACTTAGAAGTATTTAGACTGGATTTTTTTTTTTTTTTTTTGCATGCTGTCGGAAAACCTGCAGACTCTCAGCAGGAGATCCACATGAGGACTTTGTGTGACTTTGCCGTCCAAAACACACAAACCCACTTCAGAGGAAATCTGTTTGACTTCAGTTAAGTTTCGTTAACATTTCAACCGGTTTGTCAGACTTTGAAGTCTTCAGAGGGAAAAAGAGTAAAAAAAAAAAAGAAGAAGAAAACAGATATTTTCTTTGGAGCATCTAAAAACTGCAGAGAAGGTGGAGGAGAGTTTGTGAATCCGCTAAATCATCCTGTTTGTCGAGGCTCAAACTTCAGTCAACATTAGCCCCAAAGACTCGACCTCATTCAGACTGTTTGTCCAACTTTAGTAAAGCTACCGGTCACACACACACACACACACACACACACACACACACACACACGAGAGAAAGAGAGAGAGAGAGTTCGCTTTCATGTATTTAAGCAATAATAACAAGAACTCAGAGGAGAAGAGTGACTCACCACCCTCCATTTGAGGATGTAGTTAGTGATGTGAACAGATGAGGGGGCGTTCCACTGGATGGGGTGAGAGTCGGGCTGTTTTCCAGCTTCAGTGATGATCACCTGGACGGGTCTGTGGCCATCTGGGGGGGGGGGGCAGAGAGAGCAGAAGAACAAAGCAGATATTAGCTGTGGGAAAAAGGTTGTCCCAGAAATGTAATACATCAGTGTTACCTGGAGAGAGAGAGAGAGAGAGAGAGAGAGAGAGAGAGAGAGAGAGAGTGGGTGAAGGTTTGGCTTCTTTAACCGAACCACCAGACGGTGTTAACCCGGCTCACACACCCACTGACATCTCAGAGTCTCACATAACACTGGAGGTCTATATTCATCACAGTTTATCCAGCCTTGATGTGCACACACACACACACACACATTCATCTGCCACTTTTTTGGGTCAGTGTTTGATGCAGAACAAACACTGAGCTGCAGAACAAAGTCTCACATTAAGCAACGTTTACCTAACAGACAGAGCTACTGGAGACAGGAAGTGTGTTTAAGGCTACTGACCCCCCCAGCTGTACCCAGCATCCCCTTTCCCCTGAGGAGGTTGACACAACAACACAACACTCAATAACAGGGGGTGGGGGGGGCTTCTCTGACTACAAAGGCTGAGGAGGGGGGGGGCAGAGCTGCCGACTCTTATTCATTTTCTAGACTTCAAAGTCGAGAAAAAAACAAAGCTCAGTTTTCCTCCACGATCCTGAAGCGAACTTTTCATTTCAGCGACAGGAAGGAGGTTAATGATGTCACACGGAGGTTGAGTGAGTACAAGCACAAATTAAAGGACAAACAGCTAAGAACGCCCCCCCCATTTATTTGTCCGTGATGACTCCATGTTATCTTGTGTCATGTGCAGGGATCCAAAGATCAAAGTCTTTTCAGCCTCTGAGTCAAATGTTTGAGTTTCACAACAGGATCCTCCATGACCCAGAAAATGATGTGGAGATTTTCAAAATAAAATCCCAACATGTACTATCCATACATGTATATAAATATTATTATTATTTAGTATATTTGCACCATGGAGACTCAGACCAGTTACCTGCACATTATAACCTGCAGGAAGGCCTAACCCTGTGATGTGTATGAACACGGATCACCTGTCCTCCTCTGGTCCAGGTAAATCTGCACAGTCCACGTTCAAACATGAACTCTCATAAACTCTGCAGAAATGGAGCCGAACTCACACTGACGAGACGTCATGAGGGTTGATTTCCTACCT
Organism: Caranx melampygus; assembly: GCA_019059645.1. NCBI lineage: Eukaryota > Metazoa > Chordata > Actinopteri > Carangiformes > Carangidae > Caranx > Caranx melampygus. The sequence continues at coordinate 5,170 of JAFELL010001796.1, read as the reverse complement.
GGGGAGCTCTGAGGCTCACATCTCATCTCTCCAATCCCGTTACCATAGCAATAACAGCGGTAGTGGATGTTGTGGATGGTCTTGTCCCATGTGTCTCCGATCTGGTAGAAAGCTCTGGTTTGTGGTTCCTGACACTGATCTGTTGTAGACAGAAAAAGAAAACACACAAAGTCGAGTCAAGTGAGCAGAGGACAGATTAGAAGAGTGTGTTTTAATTCCCACGGAGTCAGAAACACACCGAGGGCGTCGCACTTCCAGCGTCCACGTCCCTGTCCGTAGCAGGTGCAGTTCATCATGTAGCCCTCGCTGTGGCGCTTGGAGAATTCCTGGTTCACTTCGTAGGTCTGCCCGTCGACAATACACTGATCTGCACACGAGACCAACACATGAAACACACACCTCATCGTTCTCCTGTCAGACTCTGGGACTGTTCCAACCTCTGACTTAGAGACTCTAACAAACTGTCTTGTATCTTGACTCTGACCTCGCAGCTGTGAGTGAGCGATGCAGCTCCACTCCCCGCGGCCGTTCCCAGGCATGTGCACTCCATCATGTGACCCATGACATCATGGCGTTTGTCCCACTTGTCGCCTACGCGGTGCATTGCTCCATCGTTGGTGGTGCACACCTCCTCATGAGCTACATGGAGACACACGGACAACAACATAACAACAGTGAACTCTTTGCTCAGGGAAACTCTCTGTGGTCCGGTTCAGCTCGGACCCACAGCTCTGAACTGTAACGTTACGTAATAACTTTACTCTCCCATGACTGTAACCCCCCCCCATCTCCTTTAAAAGCCAGTTATTTAGTCTCTAAGTGACCATGCAGGCAGCTGTAATTATCATCTGTGAGAACAAGATTAAGACCAAAGTATTTAGTGAAACAAACATGTGAACATTTCTAACTTTGACCCCGTGACCCGACTTCACTGAGTGTAAATGTGCTGAAAGAAACTCATATAATAAGAAACACATTATAATAATAACAACTGGGCAGGTGCTCTCATCACATCATGTTTCATGTTCATGTCATGTAAACTACTCAAATGGTGGCCCCCAGGGGCCAGACGCAGCCCAGAATCAACCTCTGAGTGGCCCCGGCCGTGGTCCGCAAGTAACACAGTGACCAGAATGTTGATTTTAGTTCATAAGGGAAGCCAGTTATTGCTGATAGTGGACACACGGTGTAGTTTGGTGACTTGTCCCTGGGTTTCGATATGATCAACGTGTTTGTTTTCATTTCCAAAGTGGAGCTCAGTGTTGATTCTACCTCAGGTTTCCATTGTTTCCATGCACTTTCTGATCTGCCTGTGTCAAATGTGAGCAGTTTTAAAGGGAAACAGTGAATAAACATGACTTGTTTTCACTGAGCATGTCTGGACCAGCTGAGCTTGTAAGAAGTAACAAACCTGATAAAAACAAGCATTGAATAAATCCAAAGCCTTTGTTTCTGTCTTTACAACCTTCACCGGTATCTACACACACACAACACACACACATCACCGGCCATGGGGCAGAACCCAAAGCGCTGCTCAGCGTCGTAGTTGTGGGTGGTGCCACACCACCTCATGCTGTCACGGCGTCCATCAGAGGTGCAGTCGGTGTAGTTGCGGCCGCTGTAGAGGAAGGGAAAGTGGCACAGGGCGCCGTTGGAGTTTCCGCCTCGTGTTGCCACAATGGCTGCAGAGAAGAAACGAGACACAACAGTCACTGAGTGTTTGTTTTGTTTCTGGACTCTGGTTTCTCTCTGTCAATGAGGCCCAAAACAGAGACATGCGACACTTGAACTCACCCTAGTATCATTTCTAAGCAGTGTATATAATGTAGTGTTAATAATCATTAATCATGATATTATCATAAACTTTATCATGTTATCAGTGATTATGCATCAGCCTCCACTGTGTATTGTAAACCATCTATTACATGTTAGTATTGTGCATGTGGTTGGTGAATATCTGGAGTCAGAGTAAAGTGTGTAAACTGAATGAACATCAACAGACTAAGACACAGGGAGGTGAATCAGTGGATGGAAACAGCTCAGAGTAAATCAAATGTTAAAACCGCTGCTCACCGTTCCTCTCAGTGCAGAAGGAGTACTGCTGGTCTCGTTCATAGTCGGAGGTGGTGGAGCACCACAGCTGTCCGTCTGAGCGTCCGTCTGAGGTGCAGGAGTAGTAGGTCTTCCCCATGAAGACAAAGGGGAACACACACGGCTGACCCTCGGAGTTTCCACCGTACACCTGGCTCCTAACTTCTGCACAGACAAGAGTAAAGGAAGACGTTTGGGTTCATGTGTTGAATGAGAAGCAAAAGTTGAATATTGACTGAACCTCCATGTTTCCTCCTCCTCCTTCCCTCCCTCCGGTCGGTGCTCACACCCACTCTGACAGCTGACACCGTTGCCCAGACAGGTGCAGAGCATCTGCTTGCTGCCCTGGGTCCTGATCCAGCGCTGTCGTCAAAGTAACTGGCTCCGGAGTCGGTGCGGCAGGTTCCCTCTGCAGGGACCTCCAGGTGGTTGTGGACCACAGTGTGAGTGGGAGTCAACACGGCTGTGGCTGTGGCTGGCTGTGGACGTCACCAAAACCAGCAGAGTGTCATCAGGACTGTGAACACTCAGAGGGCTCATTCATCAATCACATAAAAGTGAATTTGAGTCTCACTTCGTCCTGCATGGTGTCTCTCACACTTCCACTCTCCTCGGCCGTTCCCTAAGCACAGACACTGCAGCCGGTTTCCGCTCGAGTCCGTCTTCGCCCACGTGTCTCCGATACGGTACGACCTCCTGGTGTCCTGGTCGTTACAGCGATCTGGGACAGAACAACAGTGGTGAACATCTGCCACTTAAGAAGCCAATGTAAAAAAGTGTGTGTTCACTTGTGTGTTCATATTCAGCTTACTCCTTGAGGAGCAGGTGATGCGTCCGTTTCCTTCTCCCAGACAGGTGCAGTCCAGCATCATCCAGCCTTGGTACGGTTTCTCCAGGTCTCCCCCACCACGTACGATGATGCTGCGTTGTTGTCATAGCAACGCTCGGCTGCACAACAGAGTCATAATTTAGTTTGTGTAAGATCACAGCATCCGATCAATCACTGTGGTGTAAGATGGGAAAGGTGCTCTGACACCACACACACACACACACACACACACACTGTGTTTGCTTTGACTGTGGATGTCAAACACTGTCATGCTTCTGAGAATGACCCTGCTCGTGTGTGTCAGTGTGTGTAGGTGGCAGCTGGACACACACAAACATCAGATTTCCTGCCCTCCCAGAGCTCATGTGGTCGTGTTTGTTTCAGACACACTCACCCACAGGTTTGCAGGTCCACTCCTTTGCCGTTTCCAAGACACACACACTCCAGCATGTAGTCAGCGCTTTCATGAGGCCTCTGCCAAGTGTCCCGATCGTATTAGACCTCCCACCTTCATGGCATCGATCTGGATGTGACAGAGATTTGAAGTTTAGACCCTTTTTCATGAACCAAACACTGACCTGCACTGATAAGATTTTGTGTTGAAACACTGGCGATGGTGCAGCTGATCTTCCGCGACCAGAGAACCGATGCAGGTGCAGTCCCACATCATCCCGTCCTTGGGTCTCTCGTAGGTTCACCGACCTGGTATGTCCGGTCATTGTACTTGTCATAACAGGACTCCTCCACTGAGAGAGACACAGAGGGAACACAGTGAAGGTTAACAGAGCGTTTGTCTGTAGGGCAGCTACAACCTGCGGCCGCCGTGCGTAAAGACGCACAGCGGTGCGTAAAGACGCACAGTGGCCAGATGCGCCCACGGAGGTATTTTAGTCTCACACAGATTTCTACTCTACTTTCTGGAAACAGGTGGTGACAAACTGAGTGTGACTTAGTGCTTCTCTCTGCCAATGACCTTCAGGTTTACTGTGACACTTGATGCCCGCTGCTCCGTTGCAGGTGCACACCAGGGTGCTGCCGCGGTACGGCTTATCCCACTGTCGTTTCTGTCTGTATGAGCGGCCGTTCTCCTCACAGCCAGATGGAGACCACATCAATACGGTATCAATATCAGAATTGTCACGTGAGGATTGTTCTGTATTTGCATCGTTAAAATGATCATTAAGTTTCCAGACCAACGGACACAGATGAAAATCATAATTCGTGAACGGTGCACAAGTAAAACGAGTTTGGGTTTTTATAAACATGAAGGAGACTCAAGGGTTATTTTTTAAACGTCACTGAAAGTCCTTGTACCAACCTGGAACCACAGCTGCTCGGTCCTGGAGCTCAGGATACACCTGGTACTGACCCGTTTGTCTTTTTTCCTTCTTGGGCAACCGTGGGACTGCGCTGCTGACGCACAGCGCGACAGCAGCCCGGTCAGAGGGCCGCTGGCATGGTGTGCGAAAAATGAGGATTTGAAGGTGAAGGAGAGAAGAAGAAGGAAAAAAGCAAAGTTAAAAGAAGAAACGAAGAGTTTTAAGTTTTTTTGCTCGGAGAGGTTGGTTAGTTTCTGTCCCTTGTTGTTCTCAGCTGCCAGTTGCGGCTCCTCCAGGCGGATCAGTTCTGCCGCCTCGCTCGCAGTGGTGCACCAGACGAGAGGAGGGGAGCGCGCTGCTTTATACCCGGACACACCGCCACAGCCGCCCGCCGGGGGGAGGGGAGGCGAGGGGAGGGCTCTGACTGGAGCTGAGTGGGATGACCCGCCCGGCTGCGGGGGTGAGCAACTGACACTGGACACTTCACTTTCAAGGAACGAAAAAAAAAAGCCACAGGAGCAAAAACTCTAAAAAAAAAAAAAAAAAAAAAAAAAAAAAAAAAGCTGGAGTTTTGAAAATGAATGAGAGTGTGGACCTGTCCAACAGGACAGACTGAGACAGAGCCACAGAACCAGACAACCAGAGCTGTGACGGGCTGAGAGTCCACAGAGGGTCAGAGGTCAGTGAGACACCAGACCCAGAAACTGAGAACCGATCCAGACTGCAGAGGTCAACGTAAACATATGAGAATCAGAGATCTGCATATGGTGACCAGTGCAGTAAAGAAGTTTGTGTTGTTTTGTTTTGTTCCTAGTGAACAAAGCAGATGTGTAAAGTCACAGCAGCAGCAGCAGAACTCAGTCTGATCTGGCACCGTAAAAGATTCTGGATGTGGAACCAGAACTGGATCCACATGGAGGATTAACGGCTC
>JAFELL010001795.1:0-83491 GCA_019059645.1 Caranx melampygus | reverse complement strand
TCTTCAGATCAGACTGGCTTCTTCAGCTTCTTCAGTCCAGCTTCAGAAGACCTGGACTGGATGTGGACATGAAGACGAGCCGCTGAGTGATTGATAATGATTATTGATTATAACAGATGACATGATCTCTGTGTTTGTGAGCAGATGGCCACGATAAAGAAGAACCTGCGTCTGTTCAACGGTGTTCCTTCGACGCCGACAGCGAACAGTCAACAAGAAACGAGAGAGAAACTCCTCAAGTAGTTTGAACCACGTCTGTCCACATCTGTCCACATCTGTCCACATCTGTCCACATCTGTCCTCCTCCTCATCACCAGTCTGTGCAGCCAGACTCTCAGTCCCTGTGTTGCTCTCATCAGTGGAGCGATCAATAATCACATCTGATCAACAACAGTAGCTGAGTCTGTGATCTGGTTGTCCTCCTCACTCACTCGTTTTACCTTTCACCTCAGCCAGATCAATTACCACTGATCCTGATCAATACCACTGATCCTGATCAATACCCCTGATCCTGATCAGTACCAGTGTTGCAGTGATCAGCTGTCCACCTCAGCATGTTGGAGCGATGAGTGAAGGCGGGGGCTGGCAGGTGAACGTGACGTCCCTGCAGCCACTGAGCTGAAGGCAAACAGACCAGCTCATGGATCTGATACCTTGAATCCAATGTGTGATCAAATCTGATTGAGTATGATCCGCTGCGTCCCTTGCGTTCCTTCCTTCTTCTTCTTCTGTTTCCTTCAGGCTTTGTTCTAAACCGTGTGTTCTTCACTGTAGAGTTTCAACTTCCTGTTTGTTTTAACTTACCAAACTTTTTATTCAGTAAAAATGTTTTCATCCTCGATGATGTGATGATGAGGATGATGAGATGATGAAGAACAATAAGAACTTCCTGTCTTGTTTTTTTCTTTTCTGTGTTTTGTTTTCATGCAGAAGCTCAAACTTCACCAAATCGAAGTGAGGTGGTCTGTGGAGTCCTGGACCTGGAGAAGAAGGGGACTCACTCAGACCTGGTCGACAGGATCATGAGTTCCTCATCGCACCAAAGAACAGTGGGAAGGTCAGAGGTCCACGGGGTCAACTGTGAGGGTTCTCTTTGTGTTTGGCTGTCGGGTCTGAGCCTGTGTGGTTCTTCATCAGCGCGTCCCCGTGAAGAAGAGGAAATCGAAGAAGAAACTTTCCGGCGACGACTCGAAGACAAAGACGAAGAAGACGAGTAAATCCAAAACCTCGAAGCTCGTCGTCGTCGTCCAGCCCCAAGAAGTCCAAAACAGGAAGTAAGTCCAAAGCCATCGTCATGGACTCGAGCAGCGACGAGGACGAAGACGAGGAAGACGAGAAGGTCGGGACGTCGGCGGAGGCTGAAGGGTGGGAGGGTGAGGAGAAGGAGGAGGAGAAAGAGGAGGGGAGGAGGAGGACAAGTCAGAGGAGTCCGCCGATGAAGACAAGGAGGAGGATGATGATGATGATGATGATGATGACGACGACGACGACGACGACGATGATGACGAGGACAACGACGATGAGGAGGTGAGACTGTCAATCACAGCAGCTGATGGATTTCAAAGTAAAACTCACTTCCTGTTCGGACAAAAACAAAGCAGCCTTTTCTGTCTCAGACTCAGAAGTCCAAGTCGAGTCGAGCGAAGGCGGCGCCCAAGAAGTCAGCTCCGGTGAAGCGGCCGAGGACACGGCCAAGAAGACCGGTCCTCCTCCGAAGAGGGCGAAGAAGGAAGCTTCGGACGAGTTGGAGGGAGACAGCGACGCCAGCGAGAAGGTCAAAGTTCAACCGATCAGAGTTCACATGCTGCAGACGAGCTTCTTCTTCTCCTCCATGTTGAACTGTCTCTGTGTCCGTTTACAGCCCAAGAAGAAGAAACCAGCAGCGAAAACAAAAAAAGCCGACAGCAGCAGCAACAGCAAGAAAAAACACAAACACAGGTGAGTTCACTGAGGTCAGAGGTCAACAGGTAGAGAGGGAGGGGGGGGGAGGGGAGGGAGAAGGTTATGAAAACAATGTTTTATTTGAAAAGTCAGATTGTCCAAGTTGATTTATTTACGTTTTAATTCAGTGAAGAAAGAACCTGCTCAGGTAATGAGACTGAACCAGCTGCAGGTGTAAACATCTGTCTGCCCCCCCCCCCTCCAGCTGCTGACTCGTCCGACGACGACGAGCCGCTCATTAAGATGATTAAAAAAGCTCCGAGTGACGAGCAGCTGAAGGAGACGGTGCAGGCTCTGCTGAAGGAGGCCACCTGGAGGAGATGACCATGAAGCAGATCTGTCAGAGGGTGTGACACCTGCACACACTGATGACATCACAGCACACACACATACACATCTATACGTGTACTAATATACGTTTACAGTGTGAAGAGAAACAGGAAGCTCGAAATGAACACGTGGAAACAAACGACTTCCTGTTTGTTTCAGGTGTTTGACACGTTTCCAGAACATGACCTGACGGGCAGGAAGGAGTTCATCAAACAGACAGTCAGATCTGTGAGTCTCACACACAAACACACACACACACACACACACACACACACACACACACACACACACACACACGTGCATTTGTGCCTTTTTTTTAAGGTGGAGTTAATCCTTATTTCCACCTTAAGCTGCTCGTTCTTCTTCGTTTGATGTAATAAACTGATTTTTTCTTCTTTACATTTTAGGAATAAATGAAGCTGCTTCATGGAAAAGACAAACAAATGAATAAATAAATGAATAAATAAATAAATAAACAATAACACATGTATCGTATTATTGTGTAATTGACAGGAAGTTGATTCTCACAGTAACATCACCGTTGATGTGAACGTATGAAATGATCACAAACACGTTGAGATGTTTGTTTGTTTATTTGTTGTTCTCTGTTCTTTCAGCTCATCACATGAAGTTCGACGTCGTCGCTGTGAAACTTTGACGAAGGGAAAAAAAAAAAAGAATGACATCCTCGTTTTTCATGGTTCATGTCTCCGTGGTTGTTTCATACAGACGTGTTTTATACATGATTGTTTTTTTTTTTTTATTAATGTGTTTGTATAGATTATTAACTTCATCATCTTCATCATCGTCATCAAACCTTTTTTAAGCTCTGACAGGTTCGGTGTCTCCGGTCGAGTTCAAAGCAAAGACGAGAGAAAAAAAAAAAAAGTTTATTTACAAAAAGATTTTCACAATAAATGTCAACAACACAACAGAACAAACTGTTCATCAGGAAAAAAAAACAACACAAAGTTTTTCTGTCGTTACTTTTTATTTAAACTTGTTGAATCTGATTCTTTGCTTCTGACTCACAGGACGTCACTTTTATTTTTTTTATTTCTGGATAAAATGTGTTTCTATGTAGTGAAGCTATTTTTGATTAATACACATTTTAACTCATTTTTTCTGTGACACATTAATTTTCAACTTCAGATCAAATGAAACGAACTGAGTGAATTTACTGATTAAAATTCTACCTTTTTGAACAAAACTCAACCGACGCTGTCGTTTGTCTTTATTTTATCAGTGAGTGTCTTCAGTTTGTTGTTGTGAGGGAGCGGCTCAGCTGCTGGGAGCAGATTAAACTCAGGGTGGAGGCCTGCAGCAGCGCCCCCTGGTGACGGCGTCAGGACAACAACACGATTCATATGAGTAAATAAACAGGATTTAATTTACATCTGAAAGGATTTTGTTTTTTTTTTGTGAAACTATTTTCATTTGGAGGAAAAAAACAAGAAGAAGAAGAAAGAGTCAGAAAATACAAGACGGGAACAAAGAAGGGAAGACAGGAAGGAAGGAAGGAAGGACGTTTCCAGCTGTGAATCCTTCACTTCCTGTTGTGTGACGCAGATCAATACATAATCAACACACACACACACACACAGGTCTGCACAGCACTTTAATGAGGCCACTACAGGTCAGTACAAACACACAATCACTGCTGGTTTGAATCCAGAGAAACAAACTACTGGCTCATTTTCACGACTCAACTGAAGCCACGTCGTCGAGTGAAGGAATCGAACATCGAGCACCAGAAGAAAAACAAAGAAACATCAAGGTCACACTGAAGTTCAAGAAGCTCCTCCCACTGCTGGATGACGCCCCTCCTGCTGTGAGATGAAGCTCCTCCCACTGTTACGTGTGTGTGTGTGTGTGTGTGTTTTCAAACTTTAGAAAAATATCAACGTCTCGTTTCATGACTTCATCAGTTCACTGGACACTTCAGTGTCACAGGTTCGATTCCCGACCGTCGTCAGCTCCGTCTCTTTGAGTTAAACGTCAGATGTGTTTGTACCACAGTGAAAACAAAGGGCTGATGGGACATTTCAGTATTTAAAGGGCCAGTGTGACATTTTAAAGCATTTACAACAACACTCGTGACGTTTGTATGTTACAGTGGTCCAGTGGTTCACGCCGTCCTGGGTTCGAACCCTTGTGTGTGATGGGCTTCAGCTGGTGTTAGTTAGCTCCTCCTCCTCAGAGATTTAAAGAGCTCTGATTCACCTGACAGATGCTGAGGATGATGTTCAATCACCTGATCCTTCACACACGAACAGCTGAACTGAAACTTAAACATCATCTAACGAGCTTCGTCTTATTTTAAATCTTATTTTATTTCTTAACATCTCTTCATCAGGGAGGCGGAAAATTCATCCGACGACTTCGTCCTTTGTCGTTCAAACTGACAAACAGTTAGAAAACATTTTAAAAGTCTGATTTTATGTCTCTGTTCAACAAAGTGAGAGATTTAAAGATGAAAACTAGCACAAAGCTGCATTTCTGTTGCATTCATGGGACTCTGGTGGACTGTGGTGGACTCTGGTGGACTGTAGTGGACTGTAGTAGACTCTGTTGGACTCTGTTGGACTGTAGTGGACTCTGTTGGACTCTGTTGGACTGTAGTGGACTGTAGTGGACTCTGTTGGACTCTGTTGGACTCTGGAGGACTGTAGTGGACTGTAGTGGACTCTGTTGTACTGCTGTTACCCTCCATGATGTTGGATCCCTTTTGTTTCTGAGATGGGGAAATGTCTGAAGTGATGAGTCATTGAGGGGGCGGAGCCCACACGCCGTCGCCCTGCGCTGCTCTGTCATTGGCTGCCGCTCTCCCCCAGCAGCCAATAGGTGGTCATCTTCCCTTTGCCCTTGACCTCGATCTCTCCTCTCAGCTCCAACTGGAAACAGTTGAACTCCAGCAGGACGTCACGAGTTGATGACGACACGTGGATCTTCAAAGCTGTGACAAAAAAAAACACACACACTTACATAAACATACAAACACACACACTTACATAAACATACAAACACACACACTTACATAAACATACATACAAACTTACACTCACACATACTATATAAACAAACATACAAATTTGGCAAATTTCCAGAAATTCTAGAAATTTTCTGAAAACTTTTGGAAATTTTCCAGAAATTTTGAAATTTTGAACATTTTTATATTTTGGAAATTTTCCAGAAACTTTCCACCGCTTTGCAACCCCAACAAAAACATTCATACATATATACTTACATACAAAAACATACAAACATATTTACATAATCATATACATATGTGTGCAGGTGCACATGGATGCAGGTGACCAACAGGTCGAGTGTGTGGTTGTGTGTTTTGTGTCTCTGACCTTCTCCACTCGACTCCATACGTGACGACGTGTTGACTGTGTCACCGAACAGACAATAACGAGGCATCTTCAGACCCACGACTCCCGCACACACCGGACCTACACACACACACACACACACACACACACACACACACACACACACACACAATCAAAGTGTATTTAAACTCCTGATCCAAACACAAAGATCCAAAAGTTTCATGAACAAGAATGAAAAACACGGAGAAGATAAACAAATAAAACCAACACTTCCTGTTCCTGTCTTCCCTTCCAGCAGTGACTCCGCCCCTCTGCCTGTCTCACCTGTGTGGATACCGATCCTCAGCTTCAGCTGTTGTTCTGCTCGGTGCCGGATCTTGAAGGTTCGTACGGCGTCCAGCAGAGCCAGCGCCATGCGGGCGATCTCTCTGCCGTGGAGCTTCCCGTTCCTCACAGGAAGCCCTGACACCACCATGTAGGCGTCACCGATGGTCTCCACCTGAGGGCGCCACGGCAACACACACACGTGTTTATAATCTGTGGTGAAACTGAAGTTCATGTACATTTGTTAGATTTTTTCATTGTTCTTGTTTCTTTTGTTCTGTTTGTATCATTTGCTGTTGATCTGATGATTCACTCTGTTTCTGTGTCGTTTCAACTTCATTCATAAGAAACTGGTTCATTCTTTCTGATACAGTGTCAACAACTGTGTGATCTGCTGTGTGTGTGTGTGTGTGTGTGTGTGTCAGCAAGTGCAAACAGAGAATGAATCTATTTCACTCCTTTACATTAATCCAGTATAAAAGTAATAAACATAAAGTGAATCATCTGTATCGAAGGTTAAAATAAGAACATTATTAATAAAAGTAGAAACATCAACAACAGGAAACAGAAACGAGACAAAATCTGAACAGAAAAGGTGGATGAACTGATTGAAGTCAGAACCATGTTTGATAAGAACCAGCTTCATTGATCAGAACCAGGTGGGTGTGTCCTGCACCCAGCTGTCGATCGTCTCTGCTTCAGTCATGTGTTGAACAGCTGTGACTCTGACCAGCAGGTGGAGCCACAGAGCTGTGATCCGTCATCCTCCGTCTGCTCTCACCCACTGTCACACAGGTCTGAAGCTTCAGTCAGGAGTTTGAAGCAGCACGATCTGATCTGATTGGCTGAACAAACTTGACTCCACCCCCCCCCCCCCCCCCCCCCCCCACACCTCCATCATGAAACCAGTTCAGACTTCAAACTGGAACCAGCAGTAACACACTGAACCAGTTTGTGTTTCACCTTGTAAACGTCAAGTTGTCGATGATGGCATCAAAACAGGTGTAGAGGTCGTTGAGCAGCGTCACCACCTGAAGGCAGAGATCAGAGGTCAAAGGTCAGAGGTCAGAGAGGTCAATATGACCAGACTGATGATGTCACAGCTCTCACCTCCATAGGCGTGCTCTCCGCTGAGATCGCTGTGAAGCCCACGATGTCACTGAAGTAGATGGTGACGGAGTCAAAGGCCTCAGCCTGAACCGTCTCCCCCGCTTCAACTGCTCCGCCACCGAGCTGGGGGGGGGGGGGGGCAGAGGTCAAAGGTTAGAGAGGAAGGGAGAGAGGGTGGGTGAAAGGCAGAGAGTACTGGCAGTATCTGGTAGAGCAGTGTGTGTAGTAGTAGTACTGCAGTAGTACTGACTGGGGCAGTATCTGGTAGAGCAGTGTGTGTAGCAGTAGTAGTAGTACTGCAGTAGTACTGACTGGGGCAGTATCTGGTAGAGCAGTGTGTGTAGTAGTAGTAGTAGTAGTACTGCAGTAGTACTGACTGGGGCAGTATCTGGTAGAGCAGGGCCTCTGCCTTGCGTTTCTCCTCATGATACGCTTGTGTTCTTTCCTCCACCAGCTCCTCCAGGTTGTTTGCGTACTGCTCCATACGGGACAGCAGGTTGTCCAGGATGTTGGTCCTCGACTCCCTGAACACACACAACACACAGTTACAGGGCGCCGTCAGTGGGCCGTCAGTGTGCCGTCAGTGTGCCGTCAGTGTGCTGTCAGTGTGCCGTCAGTGTGCCGTCAGTGTGCCGTCAGTGTGCTGTCAGTGTGCGTCAGTGGGCCGTCAGTGTGCCGTCACTGTGCCGTCAGTGTGCCGTCAGTGTGCCGCCAGTGTGCCGTCAGTGTGCCGTCACTGGGCCGTCAGTGTGCCGTCAGTGTGCCGTCAGTGTGCCGTCAGTGGGCCGTCACTGTGCCGTCAGTGTGCCGTCAGTGTGCCGCCAGTGTGCCGTCAGTGTGCCGTCACTGCCGTCAGTGTGCCGTCAGTGTGCCGTCAGTGGGCCGTCAGTGGGCCGTCAGTGTGCCGTCACTGTGCCGTCAGTGTGCCGCCAGTGTGCCGTCAGTGTGCCGTCACTGGGCCGTCAGTGTGCCGTCAGTGTGCCGTCACTGGGCCGTCAGTGTGCCGTCACTGTGCTGTCAGTGTGCCGCCAGTGTGCCGTCACTGTGCCATCACTGTGCCGTCAGTGTGCCGTCACTGGGCCGTCAGTGTGCCGTCAGTGTGCCGTCACTGTGCCGTCACTGGGCCATCAGTGTGCTGTCATTGTGCCGTCACTGGGCCGTCAGTGTGCCGTCACTGTGCCGTCACTGGGCCGTCACTGGGCCGTCACTTACTTGTTCTGTTTGCGGAGCAGCAGGCGGATGTGGTTGAACTCGGGCCGCTCTGTGGGCTCCTCGGCCCAGCAGCGCTGCATCAGCTGACCCAGCTCAGGGCTGTGGGCTGGGTGTCGACGGTCGGCCGGAGGCAGGGCCACTCCCCCAGCACCACCCGGTCCACGATCTCTGCAGGGGGAGAGGTCAGCGTTAGGAGAGGGGGGGGGGCTCAGACTGGTTAACAGCGTGTGACTGAGAAACAACAGTTAATTATCTGAGTGTGAAGGAAATAATGAGCTGAAGTGTCAGGTGTTAATGAGTGTCAGCCTTTAAAGGGGGGGCGGGGGGGGTCAAACTCATCCCACAGAGGGCCGAGTGGCTGCAGGTTTTTGTTCCAACCAAGCAGCACTGGACTCAGTTCATCACCTGATCTCAGCTGATTGGTCAAACTGTGAGCTGATTGGTTGGAACAAACACCTGCAGCCTCGCGGCCCTCTGTGGAGGAGCTCGACCCCCCCACCCCACCCCCACCCCCCACCTCTGCTTTAGAGCCAATTACAGATGACACTATATTTATCTGTTGCTGTTTCCTGAGGACAGAGGAGTTTCAGAATAAGAGCGTTTATGAAAATGAAAATGTGTTTTCCTGCTTGATGATGAATTTTATTTTGAAAGGTTTCCCGTCCACTCGGAGGAGCTCCAGCTGCTGAGGAAGGTGATGTGACATGATTGAAAGCTCCTCACGGTCCATTTAGCAGCTGTTCTGCTGAATTTGTGTTTTCGTTGCTGCTGCTTTCAAGGTCAAACGGGAACTTTGAGTTGTGACATTAACGCTGCGCTTCAGGAGAAAACGTCTGTTGATTCCTAGAAACACTTTTCTCCTGAGACTCTGTGGTTACTGGAAGATGAAACTTTTCCAACTTCGATTAGTTCAGCCGTGATTTGTAATCCTGAACGCACCCGGTGTTAAAGAGGAGAAGCTCCGACGGCCGCAGCCTCCGACGCTGCCTGTGGGTCGAGTCCTGGAAAGTTGCTGGAGAGACTGGAGCTGCTGATTGACGGCAGCGTGGTCCAGCTGGCAGGTCAGTGAACGCCTCATCTCTCTGACTGTCCTCCTCCTCCTCCTCCTCCTCCGTCACAGGGTAATTGTTGGTTTCACCCATGTCATAGTCAGACTCTAATTCTCCTCATTCAGTCCTCGTCACGACTCAGACTAAATTGCTCCAGCTCCCCCTCCTCCTCCCCCTCCCGCTCTGACCTCCACTTTGTTTACTTCTTCTTCTTCTTTTTCTTCAGCGACAGCAGTTTCTAATCAGGTCACGAAAAGAACAAACTTGTGCAACATTTTCCATTTGCTCGTAAAAAAGATCCGTAAACAACAGGATTTATTTTCCAACACAAACGCTTCTCTCCGCCACAGTTTCTCCATCTGGTCTACATTTCATGTTCCTGCTCAGGTGCCTGCAGCAGATCACCAGGTAAAGATGGACACCACCTCTGCGACTCCGCCCACAGGGTTCTGAGGCTCAGAGTGGAGCTGCTGCACTGATGCCATCTTGGCAGTCTGACTCCGCCCACTAACTTCCAGATAATCCAAATATGGTCAAAGAGGAGGGGCCTGTGTGGACTGTAACAGGGAGAATGTCTCCTGTCATTGACACAGCGCCCCCTACTGGCCCCTCACTTCACACTAACACGTCACACACCAACATCAACACCTGTGGCCCCGCTATAAGCTAGAGCTAGCTCACCGTTCTCAGTGTGTTGGTCATGGCAGAGGAAGATGAAGAAGAAGAGAGCGGAGCCGAGCAAGAGACTGGACAAGAAAACCCTGGACTGGATTTGACCGGTTGGTGAAAAGACAGGACGAAGAGTTGAGACACTGGACGAGTCAGTGACGTCTTGTTCCTGTTGGTTCAATTCCTGACCTGTGTTTACGGCAGTGCAGTACGAAGGAGTTACACTCCACAACTGTAGGCGGAGCCAGAGAGCAGCACCACAGGTGAGCTGGTGTAACCTCAGGGGAACCGGCTCAGCTGCTGCTGGAGGACGCCACTGATTTGACCTGAAGTGACTCTGACTTTTAACTTTCTGTCTTTTCCTCGAGCTTCATCACGGTGGAAATCTGCCGCTGAAGCCAAACTCCAACCCGAAGTGTCATTCCAGAGGCCGTGGACTGACGTTACCTCGGTCTTCACCTCAGTCTGAGGCCTTTTCTTTTTTTTTACCAGAATCCCGACTTTCCAGGATGAGGCG
The DNA here is from genome assembly GCA_019059645.1 of Caranx melampygus. Taxonomy (NCBI): domain Eukaryota; kingdom Metazoa; phylum Chordata; class Actinopteri; order Carangiformes; family Carangidae; genus Caranx; species Caranx melampygus. The sequence goes on along the minus strand of JAFELL010001795.1, from coordinate 73,001 downwards.
GTTTCTCGCTCTGTGGTTTGGCAGAAGAAACAAACCAATCCTTTCAGCCTTCTGTCTAATTTTTCATATCTCTGGTTTATTCTGGAGAGAGTGTTTTCTCTAAAACAAATGTGCTGTCAACACGTGGCCACGAAGGCACCAGCATGAAACCTCAGAAACACGTATCTCCCTGAGCTCAGTGTGTTCAGACTCATTCATCTCAGTCTGAGCCTCAGCAGGGACCAGGCTGCCAAGGTGCTGCGCTCCCATCAGTCACCCGCTCCTATGAAACTGTACTCTGGTCTGTGAATGTTACACTTATTCTGAAAATACACAGATGTGCAGACAGGAAGAGACAGATCAGCTCAGCGATCATGACCACATGGAAACTTTCTTAATTAGCAAACGACGCTGTAAATCTCAGATTCTCAGCTCGGTTCATATTTTTCCTCTTGTCAGGAAGCAGCAGAAGCAAAAACAGCTCAAAGGAAAAGTTGAGGAAAATGTCTCTGAACTTATCTGAACAACGTGAACTGTTTGTCTTTTAAACTTCTTAACGTGTGTTGGATGTTTTAATATAACGAGTAAAATTATCATCAGCTCCGTGACTGAGTGTTTCATATGTCACAGGCCTGAGGAACCAATCCTGTCGACCTGGGGGGAAGAGAAGGCGGGGCTAAATACACCTGACGCCTTACCAGTACAGAGAGAGAGTTGCCATTGGTACAACGGCTAACACTGTGTGACAACTGTAGAGATGCTAACTATGCTAACCAGTCTATCTATGCTAACTATGCTAAGCCTGCTCTGAAAGGATGTTAAACATGTTAACCAAGATGCTAACTGTTCTAAAAGATGCTAACCGTGCTAACTCTGCTGAGCTGTCTGCTAGCCACCATGTTGACGTTCTCTGCAGGTGGTGGTGGGCGGGGCTTAAGGCCTGACCTGTAGATGATTTTCACACCTTTACTTTGTCCTACCTTTGGGGCTGAGTGGGTCTCCCTCTATGTAAAAGGCTCCTCGGCGCAGCGCCACCTCCTGGAGGATGATGCCGAAGCTGTAGACGTCTCCTTTCTGAGTTCCCTGAGGAGGAGGAGCCTCCATCCTGAGCAGCTCCGGTGCCATCCACAGCCTCTCTGCAGGAGGAGGAGGAGGAGGAGTCAGTGTCTGAGGCGTCTAACACTGGATTTATAGTTCGATAAACGTGTGAGTGGTGACTCACGGGCGTAGTAGGCGTGAGCGTCTTTCCCGAGTCGCCATCCGACCTGAAGCTGGACAAACCGTAGTCGGTGATCTTCAGGACGAATCTGTTGTCGACGACACAGTGGACGACTTGAGTTTCCCGTGAGAGATGATGACGCTGTTGTGGAGGAACACCATGCCCTGAGGGGAGGGGGGAGGGAGAGAGAGGAGATCATCACCATGACGACACATCTGGACACATCTGTGCTGCCGAACAGGTGAACAGGTAGAAAGTGAATACCTTCACAATGTCATTGATGAGAGAGTATTTGAACATCCAGTCCAGAGTGATGCTGTCGTTCTCCAAGACGTCCTGAAGACACAAAACACAGAGTACACACAGAGTACACACAGAGTACACACAGAGTACACACAGAGAACACACAGAGAACACACAGAGTACACACAGAGAACACACAGAGAACACACTGAGTACACACAGAGTACACACTGAGTACACACAGAGTACACACAGAGTACACACAGAGAACACACTGAGTACACACTGAGTACACACTGAGTACACACAGAGAACACACTGAGTACACACTGAGTACACACAGAGTACACACTGAGTACACACAGAGAACACACTGAGTACACACTGAGTACACACAGAGTACACACAGAGAACACACAGAGTACACACAGAGAACACACAGAGAACACACTGAGTACACACTGAGTACACACAGAGAACACACTGAGTACACACTGAGTACACACTGAGTACACACTGAGTACACACAGAGAACACACTGAGTACACACTGAGTACACACAGAGTACACACAGAGAACACACAGAGTACACACAGAGAACACACAGAGAACACACTGAGTACACACTGAGTACACACAGAGAACACACAGAGTACACACAGAGTACACACAGACAGGTAAGTAGGTGTACCTGCAGACTTCCTCGGGGACAGTACTCTGTGATGATACAGATGTTGGGGGGGTCGATGCAGGCGCCGATGAACGGGTCAGATGTTCGTTCTGAACGTCACGCATCTGCACAAACAGGCCGACATCAGCAGGTGTGTGAGGTGTATGAGGTGTGTGAGGTGTATGAGATGAGGTGTATAAGGTGTATGAGGTGTATGAGTGTGTGAGGTGTGTGAGATGAGGTGTATAAGGTGTATGAGGTGTATGAGGTGTGTGAGGTGTGTGAGGTGTGTGAGGTGTATGAGGTGTGTGAGGTGTGTGAGGTGTGTGAGGTGTGTGAGGTGTGTGAGATGAGGTGTATAAGGTGTATAAGGTGTGTGAGGTGTGTGAGGTGTATGAGGTGTGTGAGGTGTATGAGGTGTATAAGGTGTATGAGGTGTGTGAGGTGTATGAGGTGTATAAGGTGTATGAGGTGTATGAGGTGTATGAGGTGTATGAGGTGTGTGAGGTGTATGAGGTGTGTGAGGTGTATGAGGTGTATGAGGTGTGTGAGGTGTGTGAGGTGTGTGAGGTGTATGAGGTGTGTGAGGTGTGTGAGGTGTGTGAGGTGTGTGAGGTGTATGAGGTGTGTGAGGTGTATGAGGTGTGTGAGATGAGGTGTATAAGGTGTATAAGGTGTGTGAGGTGTGTGAGGTGTGTGAGGTGTATGAGGTGTATGAGGTGTATGAGGTGTATGAGGTGTGTGAGGTGTGTGAGGTGTGTGAGGTGTATGAGGTGTGTGAGGTGTGTGAGGTGTATGAGGTGTATGAGGTGTGGTCAGTGCCCTGTCAGCGCAGCTCACAGCACTGGACACAGTTGGTTTGGTTTCGACTCACGTGTTTGAGCTCAAACAGAATCTTCCTGCTCAGCTCGATGCGTTTCCTGTTGGTGTATTTGATGGCGATGATGTTCCCCTGGAGACAAACAACTCAACTTCACTGTCACACAGGACAAACACAACTCAACCAATCATCACGTTTGATCAGACAGATCCAGTGTTCAAATGATTGATTAGTTGACTGACTAATTGTTTGAGCTCCACATGGAAGAAAATCCTGCTGTGGAAACAGATCTGAGATCAGCTGCTTCCTTCTGTCTGTGGTCTGGATTCTCTGTCATCACTGCTGCACTCTACGTTTCTCTAATCAACATCTTTGCACCAGGCGTGTGACCACAGAGCTGCTGCTGTGTGCTGCTCCTGAACGCTGCCTCTTTAACTCCTGCTGCTCCTGAACGCTGCCTCTTTAACTCCTGCTGCTCCTGAACGCTGCCTCTTTAACTCCTGCTGCTCCTGAACGCTGCCTCTTTAACTCCTGCTCCAAACTGAACCTGTGTTTCTGTGGAGCTGCGTCTCCTCATGTGAGAAGACGTCCTCCGTCTTAGTCTGAGCTTAAAACAGCTGATAGGGTGAGAGAGTGAGACAGAGGCCGAGGAGATGAGTGTGATCACAGGTTCTGGATTGACTCGTTCAGTCTCACTCTTCATCATCAGGGGACACACTCACTGACCTTGTAGTATCCAGTCTTTGCAAAGACCTGCAGGTTTCCATCTCCAGTCATCAGGGAGCCGTAGTTAGAGCCTCTCTGTGCACACACACACACACACAGCATCAATGTGTGATTGTGTGACTGTGTGTGTGTGTGTGTGTGTGTGTGTGTGTGTGTGCTGACCAGTGACAGTGTGATCCTGCTGCCGCTGCGCAGCACTTTGTCCAGGTTACTCATCTGGATGTCGTCCCAGGAAATCCTCCAGAGCTGAGCCACCAGCTCCCGCTCCAGCTTCATCCTCCTGAACAGAGAGAGAGGAGGGGGGTCTCAGTCTGGACTCTGGTCTGGACTCTGGTCTCAGTCTGGACTCTGGTCTCAGTCTGGTCTCAGTCTGGACTCTGGTCTCAGTCTGGACTTAGTCTGGACTCTGGTCTCAGTCTGGACTCTGGTCTCAGTCTGGATTCTGGACTCAGTCTGGTCTTTGGTCTCAGTCTGGATTCTGGACTCAGTCTGGTCTTTGGTCTCAGTCTGGTCTCAGTCTGGACTCTGGTCTCAGTCTGGTCTCAGTCTGGTCTCAGTCTGGACTCTGGTCTCAGTCTGGTCTCAGTCTGGTCTCAGTCTGGATTCTGGACTCAGTCTGGACTCTGGTCTCAGTCTGGTCTCAGTCTGGACTCTGGTCTCAGTCTGGTCTCAGTTTGGTCTCAGTCTGGACATGTGCTCTCACCTGTAGATGAAGACGGTGATGGTGAGGCTCATGATGAAGATGAAGAAGACCACGATGGAGACCATCTGGTGGATGGTGATGGTTTCTGACAGAGAGAAGGAGAAACTGATCAATACCCTCTGATACAGGATCAATAATCTGAATGGCATCAGAAACCTGACATCATCACTGACTGGCGAGGCAGATGGGGTTGTCGTTCTTGAAGCCACAGACGGGGACGTCAGGTGGACAGGCTCCGCCCAGCCAGTGCAGAGATGTTCCAGGTATGGCCGTCAGCTGCTCCTCCAAGCTGTTGTAGACCATAACGATCTGGACCAAGAAGGAGTGAAGCTGGGATCAGACTGCACCTGAACGCATCGTAACAACTGCACCTGAACGCATCATAACAACTGCACCTGAACGCATCTTAACAACTGAACCTGAATGTATCTTAACGACTGAACCTGAACGCATCATAACAACTGCACCTGAACGCATCTTAACAACTGCACCTGAACGCATCATAACAACTGCACCTGAACGCATCTTAACGACTGCACCTGAACGCATCGTAACAACTGCACCTGAACACATCTTAACAACTGCACCTGAATACATCATAACAACTGAACCTGAATGTATCTTAACGACTGAACCTGAACGCATCATAACAACTGCACCTGAACGCATCTTAACGACTGCACCTGAACGCATCGTAACAACTGCACCTGAACACATCTTAACAACTGCACCTGAATACATCATAACAACTGCACCTGAACGCATCTTAACAACTGAACCTGAATGTATCTTAACGACTGCACCTGAACGCATCATAACAACTGCACCTGAACGCATCTAAAGTAGAACTCTGTGTGTGTGTGTGTGTGTGTGTTCACCTGGAAGGCGCTGCTGTTGGTGTCAATCATGTCCCACAGAGCGAAGTCCGTCTCTCTGTCTCCACTCTCGTCCAGGTGAACCAGTCCTGTCACACCTGAGGACATGAACCACAGAGGAGGACACTCTTTAGAATTCACTAACGCTTTAACCACAGCACACGGGCGTAAACACAATATGAACTTTTATCATGTCTCCCGTCTCTATGACGACCGTCGTCCGCTGCTGAACGGGAAAAAACCTAATGAATGAGTTTTTCTTGTTGTTTATCTGATCGCATCTTGTATTTATGAGTGATGATCCAAACAAAGCAGCTTCGTGCGTTGTCCTCCGCTCCGTCCTCAGCGCTCACTGAGTCACACCCTGAGCTCAGTGTCACTTCTGATTCAATCTATATTTCTATCCACATCCTCGTACCTGCAGGGGGTGGGGTTCCTCCCAGCTCTCTGGAAACGTGTGTCAAGTGTAAAAATGCACATTTACACCATATTATACCAATGTCTGATTATTACTGATTAATTCACATGGAAACAACGTTAAATGTACTTTTTAACACTGAATCACAACATGTGAAACCAGAGCAGGACTGTGACGTGAAGTGAAGACCTCCAGTGAGCCTCACTGTTCCTTATAAATAAATACACATCAGAGGTAAATTATAGGCAATTAGCAGTTAACGTGTGCGCGGCTATAAAGACCCAGAGAACCTGTTTCCATGGTAACAGAGCAAATGAGGATCGAGAGAGAGAGGCGGTGATCGGTCAGAGAGTTCACACATGAAACAAACAGATCACAGCAGAGACGACAGCAGGTGAAACAACAGACCGCATTAAGTAAACAAAGAGGAAACAGGGAGAGAGAGGCTTTTATTTTGAAATCTCACTGACTATTAAACTGATCAAACACAAACAGGTGAATCATCACGCGTGCGCGCAAGAAAAACACGTGAACCAATGTGTTAAAAAATGTTATGGCCGACTTCATTCAGGAAACAGTGTGAGGGTGATGATGTCAGGAGGGGGCGGGGTCAGAGTGGAGGAGAGGTCAGGACAATTAGGTTACACTGAAATGTCAAAGCACTGAGGGCTTATTATAGTCATAAATATCACACACACACACACACACATACACACACACACACACACAGTTCCTGGAAAGCTCTGCATCACTTACCAGGAACATATAACACTCTCACACAGGTCAATGTTAACAGCATCACACTGTTCTGTGTGTGTGTGTGTGTGTGTGTGTGTGTGTTTACGACAACAGAGAGAATAAATCACCAACTTCTTTGTTTCACAGACAAAAAAACAGGAACAATCGGTGACATCAGAGGCTGGGAGCTGATTGTACGGGGTCACATCAGGGTCAAAAAGCTCGTAGCTGTCAGTCACTGTGTAAAGAGACCGTGAGAACACACGGGCAGGAGCTCTGAGAACTTGACCTTTTTGACCCCGATGTGACCCTGTACAGTCAGCGCTGTGATGTCACTGATCTCAGACCTGATGAGTTTAAATCATTCAGGGCTTCATTTCTGTTTCTCTTCCCTCCTCTTCCTCCTTTCCTTCTCTTCCTCCTCTTCCTCCTTCCTTCCTTTGTCCTTCTTTTATTGCTCCATAAATCAGAGTTTCCCTCATGTACAAAATGAAACACACTGATCTGACTGATTCCATGTGTCTGCTGTTGTTCAATCACTAGGAGCGCTATGAATAAACATGATGATGATGATGATGATGATGATGAGCAGGTTCGAGTCACAGCGAGGTGAACAGAGCTGAGTCTCTGAGGCGAAGGTGAAGATCTCTGACAAAAATCAGCTGATAAAGACAAAGCCGATCAATCAGCTGATATTCCTCGTCTCTCCAGTTTATCTGGTGTGAAAACAGCTCCGTCAGCTTCCAGACGCTGCGCTCAGTAACATCACACCTCCTCCTGCTCCTGCTCCTCCTGCTCCTCCTGCTCCTCCTCCTCCTCCTGCTCCTCCTCATCATGTTAAAGGCTGGTGCGTTCAAACCCCTGCTGAACACCAGGGAGCGACCGATCAGCTGTAACGGCCCTGATCCATTAGTTAATGGAGCGGAAGCGTCGGCAGAGGAAGCTGTAATCTGATCTCCTCAGGCCTCCTCCCTGTCCTCTCTGTCATGGAGATTATCTCTGAGGAAATCTGATTACTCTCCTCCCTCCCTGCCCCCCTGCCCCCCCCTCCCTCTTTCACACACATGCACTCCTCATTCATCATTTTATCAGAGCTGTGACCTTTCACCTCTGTCATGTCCTCACATGGCTGGGTGAGGGTCAGTTCCTGTGGAGGATCAGACGGAGCTGGTGATGAACTCGCTCCGTCACATCAGGTTTCATCTGATCTGCAGCCTGAAGCTGTGATGACACGTCCTCTGAAGGACCGCCCACTCTGTGTTCCACCATTTCAAATAAATAAAACTTTATTAAATTTGAGCTGTGGACATCAAATTATCACCTCCACCATCTGTGCCACAGGTGGAAGCTGTCTGACCTTTGACCTCTGTGTTTGTCATCAAAACGTGTGCTGCTCAGTCGTCTTCTGACAGTTTGACACTCGTCAGATTAAAGAGGCGTTTTTTTTTGGGGGGGGGGGGGGGGGCTGAAAGTCAAAACCTGTTGCCTGGTAACCAGGTTCAACAATCACCTCGTCCCGGGTTTTATAAATCAAAGATGAGAAAAGGCCGACAAATCTCATCACAACACACCACGGAGCAGCAGGAGGCAGGAACACACACACACACACACACACACAGACCTCCACAGCTTCAGTCTGTGTATGTGTGTGTGTGTGTGTGTGTGTGTGTGTGTGTGTTAATCTACGGCAGCCAGCAGGAGACACAAAGCAGAGTAAATAAATGACAGTGATGTGTCTCTCTCTGCTGTCTCCTCCACTCCAGGTGCCGATCCTTTCATTTGAGACAAACATCAGGATGATGAAGGGGGGAGTGAGAGGGTGAGGGGGGGGGCACATGGTTTTTATATCCCACCTCCAAGACAGAGGTGGGATATAGAAAGCGTGTGATATTGATCAGCTTTAAACAGCTTCCTGTGATTTATGTCACTGATATAAAGCAGATGATGAGCGGCTCTAACTACGGAGGCCCTCAGAGGTCAAACCTCCAGCCATGAGGCAGATGATGAGCGGTTCTAAGTACGGAGGCCCTCAGAGGTCAAACCTCCAGCCATGTGCCACAGATAAATCTTTGGATCTCCAGAAAACAAAACGTTGCTTTGCAGGTGAGAACGACTGTGTTTCCAGTCATCAGCGATCAGTGAGTTGCATCGTGGGTAATGTAGGCACCACTGTGTGGACAAACTCTCTGATTCTGCTGCACTGTACCTGTTTATCCAGAGTCTGACAGAGGCGGAGCTTCACCCACCTGTGTCCAGGTGCTTCATGCTACATGCAGGTGTGAAGGTGATGTCCACAGTTCCTCAGGATCAATCACACACGTGTTTAACTGATCTAAATACGTGACGTTTGAACTCTGATGCAAACAGTAGAAACAGTGAAGCCAACTGTTGCCGTGGTAACCTAAAGTCCAGTATAGCTGAGTGACAGGAGCTGTGATGTAAAATGACAGAGGTGCAGTAAGTCAGACTCAGACACACACACACACACACACACACAGCAGCTGACATCACAGCAGTAGACTGACCAGGTGATCCAGACGTGTCCCAGCTCGCTCCACAGAGGCCGAGCGGCTGCAGGTGTTTGTTCAGCCAATCAACAGCTCACAGTTTGACCAATCAGCTGTCTGCAGAAAGAAACTTGCAGCCGCTCGGCCTCTGTGGAGCGAGCTGGGACACGTCCGAGCTAATCAATCGATTGATTGATTGTTACAAGTTTAAGGAGTTTCAGGAGCCAGCTGTAACTCCTCTGAGCTCGGAGCTGCTTTCACTCTTTATTCAATGATCGTTTACCTTCAACGCCGTGTGTTTGAACGCATCCTGACTCAGGCCTCCTCCTGTTTACAGACCACAGACTGATGGAGGGAAGGAGCAGCAGGCGGGCGGGTGGAGATAGGAGGCAGACGGAGGAGCAGAGGGCGAGAGGTGGAGGAGAGAGGAGGAGGAGAGAGGTGGAGGATCTGGTTTCACATGATTAGATTTTCAGGCTATTTTTGGGGTCTCCAACGCAGCGTCACAGGGGCGGCTGACAACCAGACGAGGAGAGAGTGAGAGAGGTGGCGTGTCAATGACAGGAGGAGACGGGTCGGAGTGATTGAACGACAGAGACGAGACGGACGGAGGAGAAGATGAGAGAGAAACATGATGAGAGGAGACAGAGAGAGAAAATGAAGGAGAGAGATGAGCTGCTCTCAGATCAGATTCACACACACACACACACACAGGTTTAAATTGATCACAGGTTTGATAATGATCAATATCCACCGATCACATGACCTCAGGTGTGTGACGCATGTCTGATCAGTGATAATGGGACTTTATTGATCTGTGAACCAAACACTGATACACGTGAATGGATCAATAATTCTAATATTGATCTGTTTCACTCCTGTGATCACACCTGGAGCTGGTTGCTAGGTAACAGACATAATGACGGATGCTAGACGAAGCGTGAGACGAGTCAGGATGTGAAACTGAAGTGGAGCCGAGGAGACGAGCTCCCTTTGCAGCTCCATCACACCGCACCTGTCCGTCACAGACACAGTGGACCTGCACTCACCTGCACCAGGTGACAGGTGAGCTCTCCAGACAGAGCTCAGCCTCCTGTTGTCAGCCCTGACACTTACAGCTTATCTCTGACTGTGTGTGTGTGTGTGTGTTGTGTGTGTGTCCTGACACTGGACGAGGACGACGCCAGCTGACAGAGCTCTGATCAACCTGAGGTACAAACAAAGTGATGGAGGATCCAACAGGTCCAGTTTGTTTCCCTCAGACTTGTTTTGAAAATCTGGAGCCGTGACACGTGGCTCAGTGTCAGAGCCCTGGGGTCATCGGGCCGCCCTCCTCTAACACCCGCCCCATCGCGGCGCGAGAATCAACCAGCTGACAGCAGCTGCGTCAGGTCACGGAGAGCGACGACAGCTCCAACGCTGATGGATGGAAAAACAAAGAGGCGCAGAGGAAGAAGTGAAGAGGAGGCAGAGAGATGAAGAGCAGGACAAATAAGCTGCGTAAACACAGTGGACTCCTCCTCCTCCTCCTCCTCCTCCTCCTCCTCCTCCTGTGCTCCACCTGTTTCCTTATATATTTACATATAAAGATGAAGAATTGGACCTGAGTGAGTTTCCATCCACAGAAAATCATTCATCTGTGGTTTTTAACGAACACCACAGTTCTCCTCCATCAGCTTCTCTCTGGAGCTCTGGTAACAACAGGTCGGTGTCAGCCAATCAGGAGAGAGGAGGCTCTGGGCCTCTGAGACTTGTAGGAGGGAAAGAATAGAGGTGGAGAAGTGAAGGGGGGGGGGGCTGTGCTCCGACCAGGACTGAGCTGCTGCTGCTGCAGAAAACACACACTACCTCACATTCATTCTCTCTCAGTCAGTCACCACTCTCCTCCTACACACCTGTGACCTCTGACCCGGTGACCTTTCAAAATAAAACACCTCCACTCCCCACTCAGGCCGAGCAAACAACCACAACCTGAAGAGAAAGTTCCAGAGACAAACACCAGCAGCTCGGACAAAGACTGAGCCGCAGATCCATCAGAGCTCCACAGACACAGAGGTGACGAGTGCAACGAGTCCGACCCGACTGACCTGACCCACCATCACCCTGTGTGTGTGTGTGTGTGTGTGTGTGTGTGTGCCATCCATCGGCGGTGTGGTTTGTGTGTTTTGGAGAGGTGACAACAGAGGAAGCTGCAGGAGCTTTGAGTCATCCATCACACGGACGTGAAGGCTGAACTCAGCTGTGACGCACACAAACCTCCCCTCAGCCCTGATAACAGCGGCTATCAGCCCCCACCCCCCCCACCCCCCCCCCCCACCCCCACCCCCAGGACCACAGCACTGACACTCAGCTACACATGAACTTTACACATGAAGGCGTCACCGCCGTGTCAGGAGCTGGTCGGTAAACACAGACGACCATCAGCTGAGTCAGGTCTGACAGCGCGCGCTCCATCAGCCTCGACAGGGGAACTACCTGAGCTGTGACAGGATGCACACCTGTCCCCTCAATCACTCATCAATAATGAAAAGTGAATTCACTGCAGAGCCAGAGACGGAGCTGCTGTCGTTGTAATCCCTGTCGCGCCCTGGTCACATGATGCGCAGCACCAGGAGCTGGTTGGTGGACAGGTGAGTCAGGTGAGGTCGATGCTTTCTGATGAAAACTCAGAGAGCTGCGTCACTTCGTGAGCTCACAGGTTCACAGATTCAGGTTAAACTCAGGCTGTTATACTGACCTTTGACCTCTGACCTTTGAGCCATGGCTTGAATCAGCCGCTGCAGCAGAACCTGCTTCAGTCTCCATCTGATGGAGCTGATTCTTCTGGACCAAACAAGAGAACAGCATCACTTCATTTGCACAAAGCAGCGTGTTAGTCACTGATGAAACACTCTGGTGATCACCGTGGTTACCAGCCGTGGTTACCAGCCGTGGTTACCAGCCGTGGTTACCAGCCCTGGTTGTTCCTCTCAGGTCTGGCTCTTCAGACGGCAGCGAGCACAGCTGCAGCAGGAGCAGGAGCCTCCACGTGCCTCCCACCTGCATCTTATTAACACAATCTGTAACTTGACGCGCCGCCGCTGTCAGGATGAAGCGGGCACGATCCCTGTGACATCTCCGCCCGCAGCAGCCAATGGAAAAGCTGCCTCCAGGGAAACAGGGAGCTGATCCCAGGTCTGCGCTGCCAGCGGCGAGACAAGACGGGGAGGTCGAGCGCTGGCGTTTTCTCTCCCTCAGCGTTTCCTCTCCAGGATCCTGAGGAGACGCCAAGGGGAAACGTCTGCTTCTCCCCCCAAAGCCCTCCAACCAACCCCCCCCCACCCCCCACCCCCCCACACTGAGGAGCAGCTCCAGGTTTTTACCACCAGGATCCAACAGACACAGTGAACTGCCTGGAGGACACTGTTCACACTGTCGACCCATGAATCCACTTTATCTCACCACTGCACCCACACGTCCCCGAGCCTCGGCATTTCAGAATAAAAGCAGACTGTCATACAGGCGCATGTTCTCTGTCTGTGGCATGTGAAAACACCATACGTTGACACACGTAGCTCATATACACAGATATGTTCATGGTTGTGCAGGTCTCTGTTTCAGGGCTCCAGACTCCATCTTTAAGATGGAGGCTGGAAGTGGCTCCTGGCCTCACCTGCTGCTTTTATTGTGAAAGGATGAAACAGGAGGTCAACCTGACTGTATAAACCATGTTGTTGTTTTTGTTCCAGTGTTAATGATCGGAGCAGATCTGTGATGTAACGCGGTGACGGGTTGAACATCTGATCTCTCATCTGACTTCTTCTGCACCGCGTCACCGTTTCCTGTGACTGAAGAGAGAGAGAGAGAGACGGGGGGGTGGGGGGTGGGGGGGATTCTGGAGGAGGAGGTCAGAGGTCGCAGCCGTAAAGATAAAGCGCTACTTTGAAGTAAAAGATGATGCATGAGTTTCTGCAGAAGTCTTTACTGTAACGAGAAGCAGACGCAGGGCGAGCGAGGAGCGAGGCACGCCAGCCGCCGCCGCCGCCGCCGCCACGTGATGCATGATTCAGTCCTGAGAGAGAAAAGACTCAGCGACTCTCAGTCCTGTTTAAATAACCATCAATATTCAAGACAAAAAGAGCAGCTGGAGCAACAAACACCTGGAGGTTTTAAAGTTCAGGCCGGACCTGTGTTCCTGCAGCGTGTGGTCCTGGCTACTTCCTGGAGCTGCGCCGGGTGCTGTTGGACCTTTCGCTCTCCAGCTGTGATTTAATCAGTGTTTTGAGCAGCTGCAGACAAATGAGCTTTGATTTCCTGTGGCGCTGATATCAGAGCAGAACATACTGTACATTCTTCAGAGGTTGTTCAGAAAAAACCCGGCAGATAGCAGCTCCCAGATAAGCTCCGCGCTGAGGGGAAGTGACCGCACAATGAGGCCGACCACACCAGAGGCCGGGTCCGAGGTCCGAGGTCCAAGGGCCGGACTTATCACAGATCTCAGAGCCGCCGCTCCGCAGTTCACCCCTGGAGCCTCAACAAGATTCAAGGCCTGATTCTTCTTCTACTGTACGTCTGACATTCAGCTCAGGGCTCTCTAAAGCCCCACCCCCTAATCTGACGCCGACCAATCAGAGCCCACGTCCTGCGACTCGCTCACATGTGGTTGTAAAGAGTTGTTTGTGCTGCACAGCTCATCACCATGTGACCACGGGCTCCTTCCAAATGACAGGAGGCAGCAAGGCAAAAAGGTGTCGCTCACTGTCAGCACCATTAGTGTCATGTTGCTACGGAAACACCCTGGACAACCAATCACAGGTCCCACGCTGTAATCACAGTGTGATGTTTCTAAATGACCACCTACATGCACAGAAACAACAACGACCCGCTGACGAGTCTGACCTCAGAGGGGCCCGCTACACCTCAGGGGGGTCGGGCAGATGTTGGGGGGGGGGGGGGGGGGTATAACTCAGATGTGGTGAATAAAACTGTAACAGCTGTGACTGAGCTGCCTCCAGATGTGCAGCACCTCTGATGGCTCAGGTGGAGAAACAGGTTCATCAGCAGAACCAGAGCCTCCATCTGACCCGGTTACTCCCACAGCAGAACCAGGAGCACATGGGGGGCACACCTGGTGGAGCAGGTGTCATGTGGCCTTGGTGCTAACAGCTGTTGTGTCACATGGTTTCACAGCTCCTCACATCTGGAGTCAGAAACTCCAGACATGTCTGATACCGATCCAGCTGCTTCTGACGGAAAATACCTGACAGCAGCAGCCAATGAGAGCGAGCGGGGGACCAGGAAGCTGATGTAACTATGGCAACAACACCACAGGTGACTTTATAATGTCAGCCTGTTAGCTTAGCATGACCTCAGCCTGCACCGCAGCTGAACTCATTCACAACACCTGTGTTCATTCACCTGCTGCTTCAACGAGGCGCCAAGCAGCTCTGCTGCCAACTAGTGGTGAGAGAACACCAGCTGTGTTTCCATGTCTCCACCCTCACACCTATACACCTGCACACCTGTACATCTGTACACCTGCACACCTGCACACCTGTACAACCTGTACAACCTGTACACCTGTACACCTGTACATCTGTACACCTGCACACCTGCACACCTGTACACTTGTACACTTGTACACCTGTACACTTGTACACCTGTACACTTGTACACCTGCACACCTGTACACCTGTACACTTGTACACCTGTACACCTGCACACCTCTCACACCTGTACACCTGTACATCTGTACACCTGCACACCTGCACACCTGCACACCTGTACACCTGTACACTTGTACACCTGTACACTTGTACACCTGCACACCTGTACACCTGTACACTTGTACACCTGTACACCTGCACACCTCTCACACCTGTACACCTGTACACCTGCACACCTGCAGACCTCTCACACCTGCACACCTGCACCGTGCTGGCAGCAGCATCGCACACAGCCTCGTATGAGAGAAAAGTGTTTCACTCACCGCGGAAGGTTCGATTCCACATCCTGCCGGTGACGACTTTTCCCGGCGGTCGACCCGGAGACACCGCCATGCTCTCGTTCAGAGCGTGAGCGTAGAGCATCAGACCGTCGTAGAAACCTCCAGCTATGATGTTCATCTGGAACAAACAACACACGACAGACAGAACACATCATCACCTCATCTCTGTCAGTGTTACCCTGCTGACACGCCCCCCTGGGAATCCAGGTCACCGGGCGCGGACGTAGAGGACGTGCTGGTCGTGACCACTTCCTGCTCGGAGGATGAGCGCTGCGGCCTGTTACTGCCTCAAACACACACTCATGGCTCCGCAACTGCATGTGAAAGGTGGAGCATTATGAGCCGTTACTGATGTCACCGCGCCGTCGGACTGGACGCACCGGGCCGCTCCACTTAGACTGAAATCAATTCATGATTACCCATGATCCTCTCTGATAGCGCCTGCCTGTAATGACGGCGATTCTTGTTTTACGGGAAAGATGAAAGCTCACAGATCAGCACTTGAAACTACAGCTCTGATCTGAACCCGTGACCTCAGCACGGCGGTGGATCTTTATTGGACGCCGTCGTCCGGCCTGAAGCCTGAGGGACAACAGAGACAGTTAAAGAAGGAGAGGCTGGAGGGGACACGAGACAAGCTGCTGCTGCTGCTGCTGCTGCTGCAGCCTGGACACGTGTAATGAGGACGAGACACCGGAGCACGACGACCGCAAAACTGAAAACTGAAACACAGTCTGATGAAACACACACACACACACACGTCTGCACTGTGGTCAAACACGTATTTTCATATCGTTTTTCTGTTTGGTGTCGTCTGTTGCTCTTTTGTCCTTTGATGCATCCTGTTACTCCACATGCATCGTGTGTGTGTGTGTGTGTGTGTGTGTGTGTTAACTACATTAATGTCCCTCAGGTGTCTGTCTGCTGCTGATTACCCAGCTTCACAGAGCTGCCAGACAATCTGCCTACTTAGCACACACACTCTGTCTCTCTCACACACACACACTCACACACACACACATACGGTGGCTGATAAGGGACACACTGGCGTCCCCTGATACGTCTGGACTCCCTCCAGCTTCACAGAGACAGCGACTGTAGCTCACATTTAGATCATTGTACAGGAGCAGTTTGATGGATCCAGCTCAGAGACGCACGCCACAGGACTCCACCCCCTGTCTCGCGCTCTTTCATTAGGTTTCCATGACAACAAAGGATCAAACTTTCAATCGAAAAACTTTTGATTTTGTCTAGTTTTCGTTCCTATTTTGAAGAAGATGTAAAAACCATCTCCTCCATCAGCTTCTCTCTGGAGCTCTAGAAACAACAGGTCAGTGTCAGCCAATCAGGAGAGAGGAGGCTCTGAGCCTCTCCTCTGATTGGCTGACATCCACCTTTACATTGTACGGAGCTTTACCATAAATGTAAATGATATTTCCTGTTTCCACTTTCAGATCATGCTTTTATTTTGGTAATGCTTCCAATCCTATCAGAGGCGTGTTCTTCCAGCGTGTCGTCCTCAGAGGAACATGTGTGTGAGCTGAACACGTCACTGACACGTCTGGAGTCTGTGTGTGTGGTTTCAGAGCGTTGGCTTTAAACTGTCACTTAAATGTTTGACATTTCACACACACACACACACAAAATAAATACCTCCAGTGATGTGAGTTTTTTTTTCTTCTTTTTTTTGTCGTCACAGTTTCTGAATCTGAATTAATGATCCTGGTCCTGGTCCTGATCCTGGTCCTGTCCCATTCCTATCACAGCATCTGGACCCTTTCAGTCTCTCACACTCTGTCACTTACAGTTGACATTGTTCAAGTCAGTCAGGGTTCACTGTGTAGTGTGGTTCTAGTACTGATCCTACTTCTGGTTCTGGTCCCGGTACCGATCCCGGTACCAGTCCCAGTTCGGATTCCGGTACCGGTTCGGGTTCGGATACCGGAACCAGGACCGGGATCGGTACCGGTACCGGGACCAGAACCCGGTACCAGAACCAAAACCGGGATCGGTACCGGGACCCGGTACCGATCCCGGGTCGCGGTACCGGGACCCGAACCGGTACCGGGACCAGAACCGAGACCGGTACCGGAACCAGGACCGGGATCGGTACCGGTACCGGAACCCGAGCCGGTACCGGTACCAGAACCAGAACCAGAACCAGAACCAGGATCGGTACCGGAACCAGACCCGGGATCGGTACCGGTACCGGAACCATACCCGGGATCGGTACCGGAACCCGAACCGCGACCGGTACCGGGACCAGAACCCGAACCCGAACCCGAACCCAAACCCAAACCCGAACCGGTACCAGAACCAGAACCGGGATCGGTACCGGGACCCGGTTCCGGTACCGCGACCCGGGATCGGTACCGGGACCAGAACCGAGACCGTACCGGAACCCGAACCGGTACCGGTACCAGAACCAGAACCGGGATCGGTACCGGGACCCGTTCCGGGACCGTGACCCGGACCGGTACCGGAACCAGAACCGGTACCGGTACCGGGACCAGAACCAGAGCCGGTACCGGAACCAGACCCGTGATCGGTACCGGTACCCAAACCACACCCGGGATCGGTACTGGGACCCGGTTCCGGGACCCCGGTTCCGGGACCGTGACCCGGACCGGGATCGGTACCGGGACCCGGTTCCGGTACCGCGACCCGGAACGGTACCGATACCGGAACCAGAACCGGTACCGAACCATACCCGGGATCGGTACCAGGACCCGGTTCCGGTATGGCCCCCTGATGCCAACAGGCTGGGGAAGCCCATGAACATTGGGATGTTGACTGGCGGTCCAACGGCCAGTTCCACGCAAAGCCGGCTGAGAGGAACTGGACTGACCACTAGAGGGAGGGGCCACAGGATGGAACGTTCCGGTTCCAAACTTGGGTCTGGGTCAGGCTCAGCGTTCTACAGCATCTGGACCCTTTCAGGTTCTCACACTCACATTCACTTAGAGCTGACCTTGTTCAAGTCAGTCAGGGTTCAGGGCCTGAGAGGCAGAAGGGAGTTAGGCCCTTGTGCTTGTGTCCCTGGCCTTGTCCTTCTCTTTGCTGTGTCCCCGCCTGGTCCGTCATGTTAATGGCAGAGTTCCAGTCCGGTCTCTCACAGACCAAAGACTGTATGCGAGTTGGGTTCCTTCATGTGAAGTGTGTGAGTGTCACATTGTGACATCATCAAGTCAGTTTATGTCCTGGTCCAATTAAAATCCCACAGCCCTCCTCCCCGTTTGTGTTTGTCTCTGTTTACCACTGAGGCAGCAGGAGACAAATCTGTTCTCACCCTCAACAGTGAACCGACACACACCACACACACACACACACACTGCTGTCACTACCATGCAGTGTTAAACTGGTAAAACCAGATTGCACTTGTCGTTGTATTGAATGTTAAACATTTTCTCTGCTCCTGAGTCTCATCAACAGAAAAACAAAGTGTCTTTGTCTCAGACACGTGTTTTGACTTCATCAGCTGTAAACAGATTCTTCTTTCAGAAACACAACAGTAGATGTTTTATTCACCTGTGAACAAACCAACACTGACTGACTTCACTGCACTGCATCTGTTCACCTCTGTCCTCCAGCTGTGGATCAACTCTGTCCTCTACACGTCCATCCTGTCTCCGTGTGCTCACACGCCTCTCGTGACACATTCACACGACGATAAGGTGTTCTCATCTACACGTTGTTCACACTGATCAGCTCTGTTGTGTTCAATGACCTCGTCTCCTCCTCCTTTTCTCTTTCCTACAAATCATTCCATCATTATTTATTCGTCCGGTCCAGTTCAGAGGGTCACTGCAGAAGAACTTTAACAACAGCATGATCTGATATTATTATATTATTGATAACACATATTAATAAATAAATAAATATTGTTGATTTATGACATTCACAGTTATTTAACATCCAGGTCACAGCAGCAGCAGTTCTGGTTTGTTTTGCTGCTTTTATAATAAAAAGGTCAAACGTGTCTCGACGTTGCTGTTCACAGTCGGCACCATCGGCGTTGAAGTGTGTGTGTTGCTACGGAGACGCCCTGGACAACAAATTATATTCACAAGACATGAAGGACGATGAGTGTTTGGGAGAAGACAGACAAAAGCAAAAACAGTCGACGTCACTGAAATCACATCATCTGAACACGTGATGATGACTGCTGCACATCACACACACACACACACACACACACACACACACACTGACCAGCGTGTCTCTGATGGTGTAGTTGAACATCTCCTTGGCGTCCGTCTTCAAGGTGCTGACAAACTGCGTGTACTCTGGGTTCTGAGGCTCTCGGTACGTCAGGATCTTCACGCTCTGAAGGCAGGAGGAGGAGGAGGGGTTGAACACTCACAGGACTGAACACATTCACTCTGTAACATGTGTTACACATATGACATGAACCAGGAAACATGCTCCTACACAGGAAACACCACCACTGCTCTGTTACCACAGGTTCTACCTGGGCCCGAGACAAGCACCTCATCCAGATGTTACAGCTGCCAGCAGAGCAAACGGTCAGAGGCTGGCTGGACAGATGTTGTTTCAGGCTGCCCTGCTCTTTGTTCGGACATTACAACTGTATTCAGACTTTCAAACCCAACTTCGTCTGATCTAAAACCTCCTGTGATCACTCTGGTGTTTGTGTGGAGTGTTTTCCTGTCGCTCTGTGCAGCTGCGAGGAGAAAATTAAAGTCGTGAAAACAAAGGAGAAAGAGAGGAAGAGGAGGACTGATGGAGAGAAAGAGAGGAAGAGGAGGACTGATGGAGAGAAAGAGAGGAAGAGGAGGACTGATGGAGAGAAAGAGAGGAGGAGGAGGAGGAGGAGGAGGAAGAAAACTACAATGATGTCTCAGAAAAACAAAACAGGAGCAGACAATAATTTCTCTGGGGAGCAAATACTGCATGTGTATCAATGAGTGTGTGTGTGTGTGTGTGTGTGTGGTGGTGGTGGTGGTGGTGGTGGGGGGGGTCAATGGAGAATAAAGCCAATTTTGAGTATAAAAGAGATGGAGATGAGAGAAGTCTGGGAAATCAGGTTCTGTCAGACACTGAGAGATGCTGCTGTGTGTGTGTGTGTGTGTGTGTGTGTGTCTATGACTGTCGGTCAGATGCAGATCAATGGTGGCATGTGTCAGTACAGATGCTGCGACGGTTGATGGAGAGGAAAACATTCCTGTGAAAGTAAATTAATGAATGTAAACAGCGTCACACTCTGAGGTGAAGTTGAGGAGGAGCCTGTTGTCACGGTAACAGCGATAGATGTATACCTGGAAGGCCTCCTTGGCGATGTCGTCGTCCTCGTCTCCACGCTTCCACGGCTGCCTGTTCTCCGAGTTCAGGCTGTTTCCGAAGACGTCGATGTAGAAGAAGACGTACTGCTCGTGAGGAAGGTCGGTCCGTCGGAACTGGACCATCAGCTTCCTGAAGACGTCGGGCGAGCAGCAGACGAACATCACTGCGGTGACGACAGACACAGTCACACTCATTCGTCTTCAACATCACAGTTTATGTCTCAGCTGATGGCTCACTGCTGCTGTGTCAACACCTGGATGGGCTCAAAACACACGAGGGGGCGTCCAAAGGTCAGAGGTCACTGAAGTGAAAGGTGTAAGCCTGTGCCAATCAGATCCATTCGACACATGAGGTGATCACACCAGGCTGAACACACACAGCTGGAGCACGTCAGAATGAATGGTAATAAAAACAGGTTAATGTAACGTCAACGTTTGGGACGAAGCGCATCAGGAGGACAGACACACACATCTGTCCTGAGGGTGACAGGTGTATTTACCCTGTGTCAACATCTGGCTGGGCTGGAGTCAGTCCCAGGCTCTTTCCTCTCTTGAACCTTTTATAAACGCACTGATTGGCAGCAGACTTCATTAGAGCCACAGAGACATCAGCGAGCTGCCAAGCTGCTGACTCACAGCTCGACCCAGAGCAGCAGGGCAGGACGGCGCCTCTCAAGCTGTCACTTCCATAATCACATCCAATCAGGAGCAAGTATCTGTGTCGCTGCTTTAGTTTTCTGGGTCCTCTGCTGCGACACCAGTCCTCGGCCTGTTAGTGAATGGTGTCCACATCAATAAGCTAAGAAGAGGATACAATAATCAATGGGCTGATGGTGGTGGTGGTGTCTGGACAGGCCTCTCAGGGTGACTCAGACAGCTGCCACCTCTGGTCACACTGAGTCACCTGTGCAGGGGGTGGGAGTGCATTAATCCATCAATGGGATTTATCACAGGTGTGTGTGTGTGGTGTGTGTGTGTGTGTGTGTGTCCTCTCTGAGAGCTTCAGCAGCTCTGAAGTTACACTGAGGAAAAAACCCATTAGGCCTCTGAACAACGGAGGAAGATCTGAGAGTCAGACAAAGTCAATACGATATTGATAGGAGCTCCTGACACAGTAAAGCTCTCAGCTAACAGTCAGCTAACAGTAAAGACACACTCAGCTGAAGGTCAGGATACACTCAGCTAACAGTCAGCTAACAGTCAGGATACGCTCAGCTAACAGTAACGACACGCTCAGCTAACAGCCAGCTAGTGACCTACTGTCAGCTCTCCGATAACGTTCGGCTAATGCCCAGCTAACCGTTAGCTTGCACTCGCTAACGCTCAGCTAACAGTCAGGATACACTAAGCTAACAGTCAGGATACACTCGGCTAACGCTCAGCTAACAGTCAGGATACACTCGGCTAACGCTCAGCTAACAGACAGGATACACTCAGCTAACGCTAAGCTAACAGTCAGGACACACTCAGCTAACGGTCAGCCAGTAACCTACTGCCGGCTCTCCGATAACGTTCGGCTAATGCCCAGCTAACCGTTAGCTTGCGCTCGGCTAACGCTCAGCTAACGCTCGTCTAACGGCTGCTTGGCAGGTGACTCGGGGATTTTTGCAGCACAAGTGGATATTAATGTTCTGGACTGTATCACTTTGTGGTTATTACAATCCCTTACTACACCTTTTGGTAACAAGTATTTAACGTTAGTTTGGACCTCCCTTCTACTTCCGCCTCATATTTTTACTGTCTCTAACCAAACGAAGGGTTTTTACTGATGGACGAGCCGAGCCACAGTCCGGCTTATACCTGCCTCAGTGCTGTGGCTCAGCGTCTGGACCCGAGCTGACGGGGAGCGCGAGGGAGGCGCGGGAACCTCTCGTGACATATTCACTGACGCGAACATGGCGCTGAACGTTCACCGCAACGTTGCTCCATGCTGCTAGCTAACTGGCTAACTCTCGGCTCCAGTCGTAAGCATCTCTCTCTGTTGCTGCGTTCACAACACAGGAGCACAGCAGCCACAGAAAGAAGCCGCGTTAATCCTGTGGCAGATGACTTCACACAAAGAACACACATAAATCAGTGCTAATTTACTTAATTCATTACTTTTTCTGCTCGTTTGCGAGCATGCGCATTACACTGCAATATCAGAGGCCTCGATAAAGTGTCATGTACAAACATAAAGTACATGAATGAATAAATAAATAAATAGAAAACATAAAACTTCTGAGAGGTTGGACCAGTTATATAAACACAAACATATATATATATATATATAGTCTATATTGTAGACTTTTGTAACATAAACACACGGTACCTATATAAACATACAAAAAGCACACAAAATCTTATATGCAATTTTTAATTTCACTTGCATATACAAATTAAATACCATTTATACCATATAAAAACATCAGACATTTTTATACCTGTACATAACACATTTTTATACTGCATATGTCCTCATATATTGAGACAATGTGTTTATGTGAGTTTACCCTATCCTCATACATCCACATAAACCTACACCTGACTCAGTTCAAGTGTCTGTTGTTTTTAGCCTGTAAAATGCGCAGCTGAAACATCATTAAGCCCATTTTGCAGGCAGGAACTAAAGGTCGGGGTGTGTTACACTCACATGTGTATAAATCAGGCTAATGAGCAGAGATTGTTTTGGTATTTGTGCATCTTACAGACTGCTGCTCTGCTGCTCGGACGCTGAGCTCCCACACTTTATTGGCTTCCTCTCAGATGCGAGTCTCGATGTCGGAGCCGCAGGAAGTCTCCAGAGGCGTGATGACATTCCTCCGGCCTGCTGTTCCTGTCCACCGCGCTCTATTGTTTCAGGCTTTAATAACCTCTGAGCAGGAAGTGAACGGTGAAGCTGCAGAAACCACGCCGGGCTAAAAGCTTTCTTCTGATTCTGATCTTCCAAGGTATTTGTTGAAACAGAAACCGCCGCACTAAGAATACTCTCCTCTCCTCCTCTCGTGTTTCCTGTCTCAACCTATCCATTCAGGAACGATTCCTTCTCTATATACTATCCATACATAACACTGCACACACACACACACACACCTGGAAGCTAAAGGTCACCTTGCTGCCCTTGTGAGTGGTGAATCTTTCACTGTGTCCCACAAGAGAAGCTGTAAAACCCTCATCACTGAAACAACAGCTGTCCACACTGGCGACAGTTATATCACCGTGGTAACTGGGAGGGAGGGTCCATGGGAAGGTGAGCATATAAAGAGACAACAGAAACAACATATGAACCAAACATGAAGTGTTACATATGTGACAGATGTGTTTTTACCTTATTTTGTACATGTATCTCATAAATGGAAATTCGATGTATGAACATATATTACATTTGTAGAACTGGTAAATGACTGCGACTTCCTGACTGAGGCTGAATTCAAAGATGGAGTCCAGAGAAGAGCTGATCCACCTGACACCGTACGACGACGTGACAGGATGACTCATCAGTTTGCTGCCGTCAGGTCAACTGTGTGTCAGAGGTCAAAGTGCAGACACGACCCTAAAAACCAGGAAGAGCTCAGGCGCTGTCGTACAGCTGGACCCTGGGACCGCCCCTGACCTCTGACCCCGCGGCTCACTTCCTGACTCACGCAGATGTGCGCAGATGAAAGGCGAGCAGCTTCCATCCTTCACTGTACTTTCCACTGACAGCGCTGGAGATGAAAGGACCGTGTTTGTGTTGCTGCAGGAAGACGAGGCGAGATGAACGAGGAAACTTTCCTACTGTCGTTAATTAATCTGTGAAGTTTCTCTCGTTAATCCTGACGGGATCTGCACAAGCTGTCGTCTCAGAATCTGAATAAAGCCTCCCTTCATACGAGGAGCCGCGGAGACGAAAAGCAAAGGTCACACAGGAAATAGGGTGTGAGGAGAAGTCATTATCTTCTTAATCTCCTTTTTGTACCCGGTGCGTCTTCACTCTTTGATCTGGGTGAATCTCGCCGCCGCCACCGCTGCTAAAGCTCTGAGGGCGTCAGGAGATCAGGACGCCACAGAGCCGTCACAGCCGGAGGAGTCAGAACAAATGGAATCAGCTGTTTGACTCGTGTCAGGACGAAGCGACAGTGAGACTGAAAATGATCCAAAGTTTAATCAAAATCAAAAGAGCAGAGAGCTGGATCAGAGACGAGGGACTGAGACGGCAGTCCAGGAGCTCCTGGGCCTCAAAGCAGACCGCGGATAAAACCTCAAAATGAGAAAATAATCCTCGACTTGTAATTAAAACTCAGAGAATCACAGGAAATAACATTTGTTTCCGCAGCACAACAACAGAGTCACATCAGACATCAGGTCCTGTCAGGTCCTGTCCAACGTGATTTGACTTTGAAACTCGGCTCAACAACTGAAAACTGTGTTAGAATTGAAGAAAACGTACTTAGTGTTCACTGTCCACATCTGTCTTAGACTCAATAAACCACTAATACAACAAGAAACACTGCAAAGCCACTACACAGCTGTTACACAAAACCAGTTACCTACCACTCCACAGGCCTGAAGACGTCTGCTGTACCTGTGGCCTTCTGGCAGGACCTGAGACCTTGACCCTGGACTAGGACCTGCCTGGACCTGAGAATTTCAAGCTGCACTTGAGACCTGAGGCCATCTGGTCATCTGTATCTCTGACTTTCAGGCAGGACCTGAGGTTTGACCTTTGACCTTTAGGCTGGATGTGAGACCTTAAGGTTGGATCTTTGACTTTCAGGCTACACACGACACCACCCGACTGGACGTCAGACCTTCGGACCTTCAAGACCAATCTTGTGCGAGGCTTTGAAGATCACCTGGAGAGTTGGGAGGTTTCTAATCTGTGAGATGTTTGTGATGTTCTGCAGCACCAGGTAAAGTCACAACAAACCACCTCAGCTCTACGGTCTGCAGCCTGTACAACCGTAAACTGCCGGAGCCTCGTCTGCTGCCGCTCAGAGAGGAAGCAGTGTTCACTTTGTCTCGCCAAAGTAAAGGTCATGACAACATCAGTGGGTCCATGCACTCAGAGCAGCAGTGTGTTGCTGCTGTGGATCGATGAGGACGAGCAGCTTCGCCTCTAATGAGACGCTGTGATCAGTTCACTGACATCAGGAACATTCAGTGCTGCCTTCAAAAATATCGTTAAACCTGTTCAATGAAATGTCAAGCACCTGAGAACTATTGACTCGAAACACACACACACACCACACACACACACACACACACACACACACAGGGAGTGGAAACTGATCCAGGCTCTGTCTGATGTGGACCGTGTGGAGAACCTCTGACTTCGACCTCTTTGCGTGTTCTGGTGTAAACTTTCCTCTCGCTGCTTCAGGCTGTGACGCTCACACACACACACACACACACACACACAGATTATGAATATGTTCATGATGAGCGTTTGTTTTTCGTGGCCTCTCCTGACGCAGTTAATTGGCTCTGGTTGCTGCTGTCAGTGAGATCTGCTCCACCAGCTCAGGCTCCACTCTCAGCCTCTAATTAGATCTTCACCCGTGTGAGAGGAGTGAGGAGCCTGTCAGCGTCTATATCAAGTCCTCAACCTTTCAATTACATTTCTCTTCTCTTTCGTCTATCTTTGCTTTTTTTTTTTTTTTTTGTGGCTCCTCTTCAGTCTAATCAGAGCGAGACCTCGGTGGTGAGGAGACGACCTGCTGCGCTGGAACCAGAGACCTTCACCTCAGCATCATTATTTATCAGCCTGTATCGTTGTTACAGAACGAGAGCAGGGTGTGTGCATGTAAAACCCTCTCCCAGTCTGTGTTTGATGTTGATGGACCATGTAAACCTGGAGATATTACAGGACAGACACACACTGGGACGGGCAGGCCTCACAGTTCTTAACATACATTCATAAAGTGTTTTATACAAAACGGGAAAAAGTGGTGGAATCAGCTGACGCTACGTGTGTTTTTGCGCCGATGAAGGAGGTTTAAGTGAAAAACTAACCGTCAGATCGTCGAGGTGGAGATGTGCTGGAAAACAAGATGAAAGATGGCGAACGTTTGTGTTTCTGTGGTATGTGACGTGTCCGCTGCAGGGCTGCGGTTCTGCTGGGTTCTGCTCTCTGGAGCCTGTGAACGCAGCATAAAGCAGGTGACGACACACTGTTGTGTCAGAGAGACTTCATTTTCACTCCCCTGCAGATTCGGCCACAGCCAATTACCACATCACTGCACAGCGAACACATGTCCATGTTAGGTAGTGATGGAGGAGAGAGAGCGGGTCACACAGGTTCAGGAGATAAAGTTGTTATGGCGGCCTCGGGGCTGACGTGCAGGAATCATCGCCCTCCGCTGCTCACTGTGATAAACATCAGCAGGTATTGATCCGCCCGGCAACAGATCAGAATTAACTTCCTGACCCTCCTGCTAAGAGCCACTGACTGAGGACGCTCCACCTCCACCTGACTGATGATAGAGGTGTACATTTTCATCATGGTTTAAAGCTCCATGTTTCTTCTTCTCCTGTCTTTTATTTTGAAGGGCTGATCTGTGAAAAGATCTACAGACCATCTCAGTGTAGTTTCCATCTCCTCTCTCAGCTTCTCTCTAGAGCTCTAGTAACAACAGGTTAGTGTCAGCCAATCAGAGGAGAGGAGGCTCTGAGCCTCTCTTCTGATTGGCTGACTGTTTTCTGACTGATCCAATAAAAACAGAGCAGATTTCAGAATAAAACACTCAGAGAAACCAAATCCTGCAAAAGTTGTTGGATGGTGGGCCAGGTGGTGGTGGGCGGGGCTTGGTTACTGCCCTGTTGTGACATCACAAAGTAACAGGAAGTCCAATATGAGTGGTTGACATCTGGTTTTGTTACAGATGTTTGCAGCTGTTTCAAATCCATCTCAGTTAAGAACATTAAGAAATATTTGTCTTTATTAATACTGATTTGTTGACTTGACTTTTTAAGTCAAGACTTTCACAATCAGCCCGAGGAGCTGTTTTCACAATTCAGACTAGTTGTAGTTGTTGTTGTTGTTACTCTGCCACTTCCTGATAATAGGAAATAAAGTAATTCCTCCTGACCTTCACACCACGACGTCACCAGCAGCATTAAGCCACTCCAGTGCTGCACTGACTGAGACTCATGTTGGATGCTAATGTAAAACTGGCTCATTTCATTTGCTCATATCTAATCCAGCAGGAACCGAAGCCACTTCTGAACCAGCTGCCAGCGTGGGACCCTTTATCACGGACACTCTGCTTCCCCTCCTGCCTCCTATCTGCAGCCTCCAGGCCTCTGCAGCAGCTGGAGGGACGAGACTCATGCAAAATTGAACCTTCTGAAACATTCACTACATTGTTCCTAAAACCATGTTTTCCTCTGCCCTGGCTGTGATACAGGTCACATGAAGAGCACGCTCTGTTTGGATATTCAGAATATACCATCGAATAAACGTCAGTTAGCATTAGCCCAACCGCCAAGACTGTGGCAGCCACAGCCCACTGCCAGTTACAAGCTAACAAACAATAAAGATGCTAACAGCACTGTCTGTTCTAAAAGATACTTACTGTGTTAAACATTATAATAATGCTACTGAGCTAGCTGCTATGAATGTGCTAACCATGTGCTAACTGTTCTAAAGGATGCTAAGTGTGCTAACCATTCTAAGATGCTAACTGTGCTGTCCCACTCCAAAAGATGCTAATTGTGCTAACTGTTCTATAGAGATGTTAACTACATGTTCTCAAAAGATGCTACCTGTGATGCTAACTGTTCTCTCCTGTCTCTCAGTGCCGTGTTTTACACCCAGCACAGGAGCTGTGAGAACAAACAAACTGTTGTGCATCAAGAAAATGCTCCAATACACGACGGAGCAACGTGAGTTGAACACAAACTGCTCCGACACCGAGTCGGACCCGAACCCGCTGAACCTCTGATGTGTGTTCAGCCCAGCTCGGTGTCGGTCGGTGTTCTGGGTGAAACCAGCCGGCTGCTCCGTCTCCTCGGCTCTGAGATTCCAGTGTATTAATCTTTAACTACTGCCAGATGGACGGGAACGGCAGCGAGGAAGAGGAAAAGGGGGCTGAAGCACGGCCTTGTGGGTAGATTTGTTCAGGATGATCGCCCGCCCGCTTCGCCGCCACGACGACAGCAGATGAGGAGGGTGATATCAGCCGCCGCAGGAGGACGGAGGGCGTGATGTCAGAGGATGTTTGAGTTACAGACTCAGACTCATTGTTAATTCATCAGCACATTAATGCGCGAGCTTTAATATCACAGTGTGATGCTCTGCTCACGATCAGCTCTGATACGTGACCTCTCCCTCCGTCACACGGAGAAGAGTCACATGTTCAGCTTCATCTGTTTGGTAACGGCCTCAACCAATCAGACGCTTCTTAAGTTAATGAGCTGAAACTAAAAATAGACTTTAATCCAGTTTGAAAGTGAACTTCATTAAATAAAACTTTTATAAACACATGAATTAATCCACGAATAAACAACAGAACTAAAACTATTGGATTCAAGACTTTTTATAAATAAACGACTGGATCTTCTCTTTACTTCCTTTCAGCTATTAACTTTTTTTTTTTTTAAACTATTTATACACGTTTTCATTAATGAGAGTTTTGTTTCATGCTGTTTTTAATTAATTAGTTAATTAATAATGTTATATTGTTTTATCTTAGTGCCTGTTTCCTGTCACATCCTCCACAAATGCATCATGGGTAAAAAAAAAGTCCTAATCAGAAATCCCTACAGATATATTGATCGGCTGTTACTGATACTATCAGTCGTGTGATAAAGAGTGAACTGGAGCTGAAATGATATGGAACAGGATCAATACCTGATCCTGATCGACTCAGAGAGGAGGAGGACACGTCTCCATGTTGGACCACACACACAGGTTTCCATGTGCCACTTGACTGAAAGTTCATTACACTAAATTGCCTCCATCTTTTACCCACGTCGTGCTGCAGACGTTAATGACTCATCATTTAATAATTCATGCATGAGATTATGAGGAGTTATGAATTATTCAGCCCTCTGGCCCACTTCAACTCTGTCTGCTATAAAAAGTTATCCTTAGACAGAACCAGGGTGCAGAGGTCAGAGGTCATAAAACCAAGGTGGAGTGGATCCACAGAGTCAGATTTAGGCTAAAGGCTAATAATGCTAAGCTAACACTCACCATGTGAATCATGTGATACTGACGTTCTAACAGCTCAGCTTCTTGTCAAACCCCACTAACAGGTAGCCGTCTGCACAACTTCTAAAGTCAAGAAGAAGAACAGCTGAAGGCCTCAGACTGGTCCCTCACTTTACTGTGCTCAGACTGGTCCCTCACTTTACTGTGTCCCCAGACTGGTCCCTCACTTTACTGTGTCCCTGGACTGGTCCTTCTCTTTCTTGTGTCCCCACTTCCTGTTGTGTTGGGAGGTTTTGCAGCTCAATGTAAAATTTGCAGCACGTTTGTGTCTCTGCTGCGGTGAGTTGAGCCCTCAGGGCCACCGTAGTTTCAGATCAGAAACTATTTGTGCAACATTTGAAGATTATGTAAAGAATTATAGATAAAACGATTTAACTCTTTAACCTTTGATATTCTATAAACCTTTAGTGACACAGACTTGTTGGTCTCAGGAAACTTATGATGGCCGTTTGTTTGGTTCTTTATAATATCTGCTCTGTGCCAACAGCTGTGGATCTCCATCCTCTGCTGACTGTAAACACACTGAACTGATTCATTACAGCTCATTGTTTAGCCTCTAACTGAGCGTCACCGGTTTAAACTGTGGCTGGAGACGCTTCACTGCTTCTCCCCGTCACACTCTCCACTTAATTAGCATTTGTTAGCCATGAGACGCTAACTAAACTGCAACTTCAGTTAATGAGGGCAGAGCAGATAAAGCGCGAGCAGCCGGTGGAACATTAACCTCCGCCAGTCTGGATTCTCCCACTGTGGAAACGTCTCCTGAATGCACCGTCGTCAAGGCAATCAGCTGCTGAGAAGTCGTCAGGCCGTTTCTCAGCCTCTCGTCCTAATTGGCCAGGTTGTTGTTGACCATAAAGAGCTCCAGGAGTCGACGGGCCAGAGTCCTCAATCAGCTGGAGGGCTGTTGAGCCACAGGAGGATCCAGGTTCAGCTCCTCAGAGCTTCCAGGTTCTGGTGGGGGCGGAGGATCCAGACCCGCCCACCACAGTGACCTCACACAGGTCGTTCTCATCAACCCTCTGATACGACCACAGAGGAGGTTGTCATGGTTACAGTGATAACCACAGACCGAACTGGTAGAGTTTGGGAAAAGATGATGATTCGGTTTCCTCCGCATTCGATGATCACTGTTGTCATGGTTACGACGTAAACAGCTGGTTTCACGTGGGAATCGAACGCTGCTCTCCCGTGTCGCATTCCTGTTGTGTACATCGCTCGTCCTGTCACAGTCACTACAACCACCAGATGTCGCCTGGCACCAAAATGTAACTATGGGGTGTGAGACGCCGTCGAGCCTTCGTTGTCATGGTTACTGTAACGACGGTCCCAGCTTGGTTACGTTCAGGAAAAGATGAAGGGATCTGAGTAGAAAGAAGTTGTTTTTCTTTACATTAGACGACCTGCCTTGTCGTCATGGTTACAACATAAACAGCTGGGGCTGCCCTGTGTTTCGCCTCAGCTCTTAGACACAGATGTGAAAGATAATATTGTATAGTTTAAAGATTATTATGGGATACCGTATGTTGATAATCTACATTTGAGCTGTTTGTGTCCAGCTGCAGCAGCTGTGTCGAGGATCGGACACTGGACTGATCAGTCTGAAGGTTAAAGTGACACAAACCTTCATCATGTGACACTGACACTTCTTCATCGTCTCCATCATCATCATCATCATCTCATCATCATAACGAAGTTTAATCTGCTGCGTCAACATTAACGAGCTCCACAGAAACAGACGCTGGTCATCATCA
Source organism: Caranx melampygus (assembly GCA_019059645.1). Lineage (NCBI taxonomy): Eukaryota > Metazoa > Chordata > Actinopteri > Carangiformes > Carangidae > Caranx > Caranx melampygus. The sequence continues at coordinate 41,885 of JAFELL010001795.1, read as the reverse complement.
GACTCAGAGTCCAGCTCTCCTCATATAACGCTGAGCGTGTGTGTGTGCGTGTGTGTGTGTGTGTGTGTGTGTGTCTGGCTTTGCATTAATGAGTCAAACTGGTGTGAATATGGATCACTGCTGCTGCTGCTGCAGGACAAAACCAAACAGAAGCTCCAGAGGACAGAACCATCAGAACCACACGAGTCCAGAGCCTCTTCCTGTTCTAACTGGTTTCACCTGCTGCTGCTTTAATGAAGCTTCCAGTAAAAGTCTGAATAAAACCAGTGAAGCAGCTTCAACTCAAAACACTGAAGTCAGTGGTAGGTCTATTAATCTGAATGTGTGTGTGTGTGTGTGTGTGTGTAATGTCACTTGTGGGGAAAATGTTCTCGTTGCACCTGAAGGATCAAACCTGTGGTGCGTTTGAGTCAGTCAGGAAAACGGGTAGATAACATGTTCCTGCATGAGCAGACGTGTAAAGTATAATACTGTCATCATTTATGTGTGGGTGTGTGTGTGTGTGTGTGTACACATCACATATGTCAATTAACTATGACACTTGCAGAACTTTCATTATCAGAATTATCTTTAACTGTTCACAGGCTGCGGTGGCGGCAACAGCTTCATTGATCATCTTTGAGTGATCAGATCTCTGGACACCTGGACTCAGAGCCAATCAGTGATCAATCACCTGAGACAGATGTTAACACCTGGTGTGTGATCAGACGTTAGAGATCAACAGATCGATGCATTAATAATCAGGTCGTTACCGATCAACTGATGATGTCATCACACGGTTCAGTGAATAAAAGTTGTTTAAATCACGTTCCTCACAGACCATGTTGTTTATGTTTGTTTTCCTGCCTGTTTGTGAACACGGAGCTGAAGGTCGACATGAGGCCGCGGCTTCTGATCGAGGACACAAAGAGGCAGAAAGAGACTCAAGGTAAAATTAGCCCGAGTGTGTTTGTCAGGAAATGCCTACAGATCTGATAGGCCCACTGTAGTTTCCATATAAGGTGGCAGGTTCCTGACCTCGCTGGGTTACAGGTCGTCGTCAGGAGGAGGTCTGGGAACCGGAGAGAAAGAGCCGGGCTGACTGAGGGGGTTAGGGGTGCGTTTGTTTTCTAGCTCCTCTGGTTTCACCTCCGCAGAGAAGAGGAAGCTGGATTTATGGCTCCATAAGTGAAACTCTTTTATGACCACGGCTCGGTCCAGAGTGCAGAGGAGGCGGCGAGACAAACTGTCCTTAATAAAAAAAAATCAGTTCCCACGTGTTTAAGCTTCTCTGTTTTCATTTCTCTGGTTAATAATTAATGAAACTCTTCTGTTGTTCTCACAAACATCTTCCTCTTCTAACCTGAACCTCCACAGCTCGTCCTGGACGGTCCATCATCACTTCTTCACTGTCACTTCACTTTATTTAAAATGACTGCAACATAAAGGTAGACGTGCGTCTTAAAGCTCCATACGGTATAAAGGCAGACGTGCGTCTTAAAGCTCCATACGGTATAAAGGTAGACGTGCGTCTTAAAGCTCCATACGGTATAAAGGTAGACGTCCATGTGTAGTGTGATTATAAAGCAGCTCTAGGTTCTATATTAATACTGTGAAAGTATCAAAGCCTCAGTCCACAGAGAAATGCACACAGCCTGTATTCAGACACTGAGCCTTAAACCAGCCGTCAGGACTTCCTGTCACTTTGTGAGGTCACAACTAAGCTGTCACACAAAGCCCCGCCCACCACCCGGACCCACCATGTAACAACTTGCAGGATTTGGTTTCTCTGAGTGTTTTATTCTGAAATCTGCTCTGTTCTTATTGGATCAGTCAGAAAACAGTCAGCCAATCAGAAGAGAGGATCAGAGCCTCCTCTCTTCTGATTGGCTGACACCGACCTGTTGTTACTAGAGCTCCAGAGAGAAGCTGAGAGAGAGAGGAGATGGAAAACTACACTGAGGTGGTTTTTAGATCATCTCACAGAGCCCTTCAAAATAAAAGACAGGAGAACACAGTGTTCGACCTCACGTCACTAAAAGTCACAGATATATTTGTTTAATAAAATCCTGGATTTGTCTTCACGTTATAAGACGAGGTTACATTTTCCATTGTGTGTCTTTGACTCCAGCCTGGTTATAAACGTTGTGTTTTCCTGGACACTGTGTGTCAGTCTGTTTGTGTGTGTGTGTGTGCGTGCGTCTCCTCAGTGGAAATCTGCAGCATCACTGTCTGATGTCGACTTTTCCACTGTGTCCTCGGGGCAGAGTCGTTTACAGCACTGAGCTGCCGTCCGTCTGTCCTGTGGACGCATCGATCCAGCTCATATTTCTGCTGCTGCTGCTGCCACGACGACGCCCGCGGCAGCAAAGATCAGGAGCTAATGTCCAGGTTAACGGGTGGCACCACACACGCCTCGCTCACTGGGCCAACGAGCCTCGAGGAGATGGCGAGAGTGACGGATGGGAACCATGACGACAAGATGGACTCTGTGTGTGTGTGTGTGTGTGTGTGTGTGTTCACTGTTTGTTGCTGTGAGAAAACCTTGACTCTCCAACTGTGAGCTGTTTGTAAAATGTATTATTTTCTAACTCTTTGCTTTAATCGTCAAAAATAAAATTAGATTAAATAACATGTCAGTTTCACAACAGCACAAACTGCTGACGGAGGCTTGAAGGCTCCTGTGTCCTACATTTGATCATCGCGTCTCCAGTCAAATGTAAACATGAAGACTTTCCTCTGTTAAACACAAACAAGAATATTTGAACCGTTTTTCATTAAAAAATAGAAATAAAGCGTTTAGTTTGCGTCCAGGTCTGCAGGCGTCTTCATGAGGAAACTCCCCGGAGATGAACAGAAGAGCTCCTTCTGAACAATCCAGGTCCTGATTCAAGGCCGTTGGTTCGTGATAAGAATCATAACCTGTGAATATGAGCAGGTAACTCAGGGGAATGAACTGTTCATCAGAAGCTGCGCTGCTGTTATTTGTCATATTCATGTGAGATCAGGTTCGTTTCCTGCAGCCTGGGCTCAGGACGGGAAGGAAACACAAAGTGGAAGTGAGGCTGAATTTAGATGAAGAAGCTGCTGTGTCCAGACAAACTGAGCTGCACCTGAAGTAACCGTGGAGCCGAGTTACAGGAACACAGGAGCAGCAGGAAGCTGAGAGACATCGACTCCATTTACAGGCAGTAAATTCACAAACGTCAATAATGAGCTTAAAGGGGGAAATCATCAATGAGCTGATCAATAATTACACACAAAGTCAAGTGTTCTCACCTGGATCGTATTGATTTGGATGGCTACAACTCTGAGGAGCTCTACAGAGAGGAACCAGGCTCCTGTTCACGTGTTGTTCTACCAGACTGATCTATAACCAATAATCAGACTTCTTCACATGAAGCAGATCGTTGTCTCTGGATCATTGGCATCATCTGTGCAGCCGCCAGCTGATTAATGACAACCAATCAAATTCACCCAGCCACATCTCACTGTCAAGCTTTCAATAAAATGAAATAAAAGAGAGGAGATGGAAAACTACACTGAGATCTTCTCAGGGATCAGCCCTTCAAAATAAAAGCACAGGAGAAGAGCTTCACATGGACGCGACCAGCTCAGGTTTGATCAGAACCAGCTCTGGACCTCTGAGAACATCTACCTGAGCCATTTAGCGATGAGCTGCTAACAACAGGAGGACGCTAACAGTGGCGGACTGGTGACTCACCTCGGCCGTCGCTATGGACCTCAGACAGGATGTTGGTGTAGTTGATGAGCTTGTTCTCCTCCAGCACTCGGTCCACCAGCGTGATGTTGATGCTCTTCAGCTCCGTGTACAGACCCTCCACGGCGAAGTAGCACGGCCGGTCGTCCACCTTGTTGTCGCTGAACATCAGCAGCACGTGCTCCCGCCAACCGAAGTGCTCGCAGATCCGAAGGGCGAACTTCCCAAGCTTCTTGTGGTGGGGCCTGTGTTGGTGATGGACGGGTAGACTTCGCCGTAAAAAGCCACGGCCGGAGCTCCTGCCGTAACCATGGGGACATCCCAGTGGGTGGTGAACAGGCCGACGGGGGAGGAGGTGTAGGAGCAGCCTGGCCCAATGAAGGCCCACGGGTCGTAGAAGAACTTGAGGTCGACAGCCATGAGAGGGGCAATGGACTCGGAGCAGACCCCTACTTTGTCTTCACTGTTCTTGAAGACGTAGGTGAGTTGATGGTTGGGGAGCAGGGTGGGGTCGGTGTTGATGGTTCTGACGGCCCGCTCCACGGCGGGGCCGATGCGAGGCCACGCCCACGCGTAGTCGGTGTTTCTCTCTGGTAAGATGATGCCCAGCGTGATGTTCTGGCGTGACTGTTGAGATCGAGGGTGACGTCTTGGGCCGTGGTGTTGACTCGATCGCCCCCCAGTGACCCGTTGACCCACGGCAAGGAGAACCAGCAGGACCAGCGGGAGGGAGCACCCCCACCTCCAGCAGCCCATCCTCCACCCAGCAGGTCGTCTACTTCCTCCGCTGCTGAATAATTTATCAGTGTGACCTGCAGACAGACACGAAACACAGTCAGTTCAACACATCAGGAGGAAAACTCTCCCCCCAGGACAGAGTCCGTTAGTCCACCTGCTTGGGTCCGGACCAAACACAAGGCACGTGGACCAGGATTTGTAAACAAAGCCACATGTGTGCTAAGGTCGTTCAGTCATTGGTCAGAAACATCTGGGAGCGCTAAGTGGAGGTCAATGATCATGGAGAGCTTGTTGCTCGTTTAATACGACGTCAGTTTTACGACGCTGTTCTCATAATCCTACAACGAAGAAGAGCTGCTGCGAGATGGCTGCCAAGGAGAGAAGGTGCTCTCATGCCTTTCACAACTGGGCCGGACCGACAAACTGAACCAGCACCAAACGAGACCGCCCGGCCTCGCGCTGCACCTGAGTTTGACTGCCGTGCTCACACCTGGCCAGAAGATGTCAGGATCCTGTAGGACTGATGCTTCTGTTTTCCACTGATCTGATTGGTCGCAGTAGTAGTTTGGCTGTTGACAGACTCTGAGGAACTGAGTTCAGTATTCACCTGTCACCACGGTGGCCTCGGACAGAAACTCCTCCTCCTCCTACATCTAAAATCTAATAAAACCGCTGGAGTCCGGCTCCGTCATGCTCCGTCACGCTCCGGCCCACAGCAGTCATCCTGAGGCCGCCAAGAGTCATGAGAGAAAAACTCCCCAAAGCTGCAAAATGAGACAATGACAATACTGCCCCCCCCCACCCCCCCCACCCCCACGGCCCACCTCCTCCACCATCTCCTCCAACACTGAGTGAAAGTGAAGTGATTTAATGTCACCGGTGTTTTTTTCTTTCTCAACACGTCCTGTCACAATAACAGGAAAGATTGAACCTCCACCTCAGAACTGACAGATTTAACTGTGACACTCGAACGCCCCATAGAGAACATACATGTCCCTGTGTCCAGAGAGACGTCACTACTGCTATTATTATCACATATAAATACTCTGAAGAAATGTTTACGACACACAAACACTACAGAGGTGTGATTCTTCAAACGATACGAGACACCGAACCACGTGTGTTGAGAATATACTGAATCAAACACACGTTAAACTCTGTATGTTTATAAACTGTGTGTTTTCCTTTTACATGTGACGTATATTTAAATGCTGTTTATAACATCAACACATACTAACAGGCTCTGACGTGTATCATAACGTGACAACAGACACAGACCTACATACACATCAACACACGTGTGTTTGTATGGACCAAATATGTGTCAATATACGGAGGAGTTCTGATTTCAAACAGGTTACAGGTGTGTAATATTTACACGTATGTGTTTATGTATAAATATGGAGTGTCTTGATTTTTCTTTTTACATGTTTTACATGTTGTAATAACATACAAACATAAATCAAATCTACATTTATCTCAGTTTATTGTTAACGTTTGTTGTCGCAACGTTTTCTACCAAATGAAATGTATGTTACAAACTGTGTGTGTGTGTGTGTGTGAGAGAGAGAGAGAGACAATAATGTAGGTGACATCACTCTGGATATAAAGACGTGTGTCATATGTTATATTAATGGGACACAAAACAATGAACAACGATAATGAACCCTTGTGAATTGACCTTTGACCTGTGAACGGGCTCAGCACAGCTGTTTGGTCTCCCGGTGTCAGTGAACCTGTCATGGGGTGGGTGGGGGGTCTTAACTCCACAGCCCTGGCCCCGCGGCCCCTCTGGAGGTCGCTCCGGCCCTGACAGCAGCAGCTCCAGCCCCGGTGTGAGCGCCTCTCTGATGGGGGGCGACACGCCGGACTAAAAGCATCAACTCCCCGCGGACAGAAGCGCCAATTATCCTCTCAAATGTAAATCAATACACCTATAAGATGATATCACCGTCTGTACCTCAGCACGTGTCCGGTTTCCTCCTCATGGCTGAGAACGGGGGAGAGGCGGAGAGACACAGAGGGGGACCGGCTCAGCCTCCCATGCCCGCCGACGGCAGCCCTGGAAGCGGCCGCTCAGAGCGTGGTGTCCCGGGGTCGGTGAGTCCGGTGTCAGCCGGAGCACACGGAGGGAAACGTCCAGAACCAGGTCCGCTAACAAGAAGGAATCTGACTCAAGTTAAAGAAAAGTGGGGGTTTCTATATTCACGTGACTTCCATGAATCAAAGTGGAGGTGTCCGTCAAAGTTCACCTGCGCTGCCACGCCGGGCTCGTGCGGGTTAAAGTCGGTTCAACAGACTCAGATCGGATTAATCCTCGTCTGGACGGTCAGTTAATCTGACTCCGAGTCAGACTGAATGGGAGACTGTTCATTAATCCTGCAGGTAAAAAGTCCGATGTTCACGAGCTCAGAGCCGCCCGCGAGGCTGAGCTCCACAGGTGAGCACGCGGCTCTACTTCAGCCGCGTCTTCGTATCCATCCGCCGCAGGTGACACGTCTTGTTGTTGTTGTTGATGATGATGATGATGATACTGATGTTGATGGTGCTGTGTTCGTGTCGGTCCGCTGCTGCTGGAGTCAGAGTCAGGACTGGGAGGAAGAGAGTGAGGGGGGGGGGCAATAGAGAGAGGGGGCGGGGTAGAGGAGGGGAGGAAGGAAGGAAAGTGAGAGAGGAAAAGAGAGGGTGAATGAGAGGAGAGAGAGAGTGAAGGGAGGGGATGGTTATAGATAGATAGACAGATAGATAGATAGATAGATTTTTTTTTCCGGGGGGGGGGCACATTTATATAAACTAAATAAAGGATGGATGTGGACCAATGATAGAGCCCTGTGGAACTCCTGCTGTAATCTGATGACTGTGTGGTGGATGAGTAGCAGCAGTGTGTCTCCTTATGTTTTCATGTGTTGACTGTTTACTGTGTGTGTGTGTGTGTGTGTGTGTGTGTGGGCTGAAGTGCAGTGAAATGCTGAGTCCTGCTCCGCCCCCCCCCCCCTGCCCCCATTATGTTTTCCTACTCTTACCTTTTATAGCTGCCTTATCTTCCATCAGTGCCGCCTGAGAACGGGCTCGTTCCCATCGTGGCTGCTCTCTCTTTTACAAGCACTTCACAGATCAATAAAAACAAATGCCAGCACACCAGATTTTAAGAGGGAAGGACAACAGGAAGGACGGCTGCTGCTCCTGCACCCGCAGCAGCAGCAGCAGCTGGCTTCGATGCAGACTGCGTTTTATGGTTTGAATCAGAGCAGATGTTTCATTGGACGTTCGCCTCGTCTGGACAAACACTGCGTCAATGTCAATGAGCTGCACAACTTTTTGTTAAACTACTTTGGAAAACGTCCTCGTTTACTTTCATGTTGACATTTAGGAGAAGTCTCTATAGAGCTGCAGCCGCCTCAAGGGCCCAGGACTCATCTCAGTGACTACCAGAACCAACTGGACCCTTAGAACCCCCCCCCCAGTGATTCTGCAATCACTTAAAATATGCAAGCAGAACCTGAAGACCACCAGGATGATAATGATCACAAGAACCACCTTAAGTCCTCTTCCAGTCCCTCGGTGACCTCAAGTAAAGCACCCAGCGACCCAGATGGCCTGTAGCATCACCTAGTGGACAGACGACCTCTTCACTGACCCCCAACTCTGAAAGACCCACAGAATAACTTCAAGGGCCTTAATAATGACCACGAGAACCACCTGAAGGACCTCCAGAACCACCTTAGACAACATCTTCAACGGCCACTTGACTACTAGAACTTGAAGGACCTTGAAGGAACCTTAATGGCTAGATCATGTGATTACCTGAACTAGAGTCTGGGCTGAGCCCCCCCCCCCCCCCCCCCCCCCCCAGGACACGCAGAACCTCATCCATAGATCGTCCTTAGTGACGACAGCATTGACCTAAAGAAGGCTGCAGGTTGGCTGCAGGTTTTTGTTCCAACCAGGCAGCAGCACACCAGACACCTGACTCAGTTAATCAACTGATCTCAGTCTGCAGACAGCTGACTGGTCAAACTGTGTGTGCTCTTGGTTGGTGGAATGAGTTGCCCACCCCTGCTGTAGAAGAAACCATCCCTGGAACCTCATAAACAAATCACTAGACCATTTACATGTCCCCTGAAACCTTCTCAGAGATCAGTAGAACCTCATAAAGGTCTGTCATAGCAACCTGAGGGACATCTACTGACCCTCAGGACTTCCTGAAACCTCCTCACTGACAACCTTAACAAAGCCTGGTTCTTTAAATGACTCTAGAACCTGTTCAAATGACCATAAGACCCACAGGTTCCCTGATGTCTGACATCTGTCATCTGGACATCCAGGTGTGCAGCAAGGCGCAGGACTGGCTCAGGGCAGGTAACACTGAGGACATCTGGTGGACACCAGGGGAACATCAGGATCTGGATGTGGATGGGTTTAGGTGTGATGTGATGTGATAAACTTCTACTGTCACCAGAACCAACAACATATGAATCTGTCTGAACGTTTTAGTTCTCAGCTCCAAACCCTCCGGTTCCTCCTGAAGAAGTGAAACTTTAAACACACACTTCATGTTTGACGGAGGCTCCCACAGTGGGGGACTAGTTTCAGTGACGGACTGATCCATATTTGATGCTCTAGTGAGTTTTAGATAAACAAACGTTTCCTCATAAGATCTTTCTCTACATCCAAACGTCACATATCTACATGTTGACTCCCTCCACGCGACACGTTGGCCAATATGTTAAACATAAAGTGTTTAATTCAATATATTGTTAACGCACATGAAAAATCATCAATATATGAAAATTATAAGCTGACATCTTCATGTATCCAGAGGATGTTGATATAGGTGACACGTATACAGTATCATCACTCTGGGACAAACGTGTGATATATTACATATTCAGTGTGACATCAGCAGAGGTGACCTGGTGGGCGTCGTCCTTACCTTCAGTGCTTCGTGTAAACTCTCCTCTGCCTCTTGTCTGCTGTTTGCCATCAGTGCTGATACCTGCTCTTCACTCAAGTGTGCTCCACCAACACCGACCCCCTCCCACCCATCACGACCCGACCTGTTTGTTTGTTTGTTGTCTTGTTTACTGGCTGATTGTCATCATCATCATCAACATCATCAACATTATTATTGTTATTATTCATGAAGCAGATTCATCAGCACAAAACAAGAAGATGCACCGACTGTGATACAACATGGAGGGATAATTGATCTCTCAATAAGTGGCTCAACGAGTGAACAAGTGTTTGTCTCAGAGCTACGGTGGCCCTGAAGGTTCAACTCACTGCAGCTTCAGAAAATACACAAAAACACAAACGTGCTAGAAATTCTTCTTCTTCAGTTTGACAAAAACTCCCAACACAACAGGAAGTGTTTCTGAGGACAGACCTAGGCTAAAGGCTAATGCTAAGCTAACAGTCCATGTGATCAACACCATGTGAATCATGTGATACTGACGTTCAACTTCTGAAGTCAAGAAGAAGAACTAAAGGCCCCAGACTGGTCCCTCACTTAACTGTGTCCCCAGACTGGTCCCTCACTTAACTGTGTCCCCAGACTGGTCCCTCACTTTATTATGTCCCCAGACTGGTCCCTCACTTTACTGTGTCCCCGGCCAGTTGAGGATGTCTGTCAGTGAAATACACCAGAGGTTGTTTTGAATCAGTTTGTGTGTTTTTCTATCGTTGTTGTAAATAAACAATGATCTAATGATGAAATGTTGTAGATCTGATCAGTTCACATAATCACAAACTACAACTGCTCTCAGTCGTCCTGCATCTGAGTCTCACTGAGTGTTTGTTGATAAAAATACCTGAAACGTTAAAGTTTAACGAGCGACTCACTGCTGTTGGGACCTGGTGTGTCACTCGACAGGGGTGAAGTGGCGATGTCGAGGTTTGTTCAGAAAAGAGCCGAGAGAGAAGCCGAACATCAATAATAGATTCATCTCCAGACAGTCGGAGCTCCGAGCTGCTGGAAACAGGAAGCAGACGCTGCAACAGCTCGTTTCAACTGGGAGACACTTCATTTCCAAATATACACGACTGACCGATTCTCTCCAAAGCTACTTACGCCCCTCAAACGCTGAACTCAAAGACTTGTGGCTCCTCTAATGTGTCCATGTCCAGTAAGTGCAGCATCAGATGTCATGACCAACAGCTGCACCTTCACCGTGCGTGGACAGTGGACACGGAGGCATCTCCTTGACGACAGACAATCAGACTGGGATCACTGGGTCTGATGATGACGACCTGCTCCGCTCTGGTCCACAGGTTGTCTCACCTTCCGCCTGTCGAGCAACAGCTCCTCGACACCACAGTTTGGTACTCATGGTTTCCTGCACATCTGCACAGCTGCTGCTGCCATGGCAACATGACAGTGACTCCTCCAGACCTGCCTCGGCCGCATGAACCTGGAGCAGGTGAACAGACAACATGCAAACCTGAACCTTTATGTCAGTTATGCTCTTTACACAGCGAAACGAAGACATTTTGTTGCTGATGTTAGTTGACAACTTGTTTATTTGTTTATTGTTTAGCACCAAACTGACTCAGATGACATCATCGCAGTGTCAGATCCTCAGGGGAAAACTTTCCATCAGACGCTCTGAGTCTTAAAAACAGAGTTAATGAGTGAGACCTGCAGACGTGTTGCTGTGCACATGGAGAGAAACCTACCGCTTTTTTAATATTTAGATCCTTTTGTGTTGAATAATTGAGAAGACGAAGCTGGGGGGGTGGGGGGGGGTGGAGGTGTGTGTGTGGGGGGGTCACTTCCTGTTGAAATGGCAGCGATACACAGAGGAGCAGAACCAGAGCTGATTAAAGATGGATGGACAATACAGAGATACTACACACTCACAGATGAGCTGATGGTATCAACATGTCCACAGCCACGGGGGGGGGTGGGGGGCAGATGATTTATTAACGCTTCATTAGTCCAGTTCAATAACAGGTTAGTTACCAAATAAAAAAAGAGCCTGGTCCGACAGGAAGTACCTGTCGCAAATAAATATGACATCATACACACAAAAAGGAAGATTAGAGAAACCACAGCCTTAAAGGAAGCTGTTAACATTTTGAATGCATGTCATTATAATAGTCTAACACTTGGCCACGCCCACCTCCAGCACCTGCAGAAGAAGCAGCCCGCCCACAGACAACTACAGGTACGCAGGAATCTATGAGTAACATGAGAAGTGTGAAGCGTCTGAAATAACACTTCATGACACGTAGGTATAAAAGGTTGTGTGAGTTATGCCCTGGAACTATTTGTTGATGGTGTACACATCCACCCAGGACTTACCTGTGCAGCATCTCCAGCTTTAGGAGACATGGGTGCAAAGAGCAGGATGGACAATCCAGAGCCTCTCAGGGCCTGATCCACAAACCTGCTGTGAACACTCTGGGTAGCATGCAGTAATTCAACTTGTATATAAATGTCCCTCTGCAAGAAGGAGCTCTTCATGTTGAGGAGCTTTTGGTTAATAAATAGTGAAACCCGTGACAGCAGCAGAGGGAGGGAGAGTGAGGAGGCTGGGGATCAAACAGCTGTAATAATGATAATAATGATAATAACCATCATGATGATAGAGAGGAGACGGCTCTGCTGACTCCATTAACGAGCAGAGCTCATTAACATCAAACACAAACACACGTCAGCTGCTAAATGTCACATCACAGAAACGAGCTGCAGGTTAACGACTCCTCTTCACCCTCCCCCGCCCACCTGAGCGCGCGGCCACACACGGGATGAAAATCACCTGTATCTGGTCCATCGTCGTCATCATGTGGTGTGAATGAGCGGGAGGCCACACGGTTAAAGGCGAACTATCGAGCTGCCTTAAAACACTGGCTACATGTCCGAGTAGGAGGCCTTCCTATGGGTATGCTAATGCTGTTAGCTAGCGTAACCCTCCGAGTTGCCGTAGGGCTGAGGTTGGCGGGGTTTTTTTCGCCGGGCTTTTGTTGTGTTGTTGCCCCTGTGTTGTTGCCCCTATTAAAAATAATGTAGTATAGACGAACCCAGGAGGCTCGGCTGTATTGGTGGCTGCGGTGCTCTTCAGTAAACCGCTGTTGGTGTTTGTGTTTGTACGTTAAGTGTCCTGCCGTTGTAGCGCCATGACCTGTGCTTTTATTAGCTTAGCTGCCCCAAGATAGCTAGCAGGCTAACCTTGTGCAGTGCTAATGAAGACTGTACGTTGCCAGCATGTGATGTGGAGACGAGGACCCTTTACACCCGACACAGGAAGCTTGACAGAAATCAACCCCCCCCCCCCCCCCCCAGTGTGGTTTTTCTGCTGCGGTACGGCCTCCCGGTTGGGGACCAAGACTGATGATGCTGCAGTTATAGAGAGGCTAATTAACGGACCGCTTCAGGGCCAGCGTATCGGCCGGGCCGGGAGGTCCCGGACCCGGACTCGGACTCTGTTGACATGGCTGGTCTGGACCCGGCGTTCAAGGCCAAGAGCCTTTGGAAGTGTGCGGACACCAGGGTGGTCTGACAGAGACCCTGTGTGAGTGAGTACCATGTGAGTCTCACAGAAAGTCACAGTCAAGTTAACCTGTAGTTTCTGACTGAAGTATCACGTTGGTTTTTTGGCTAGCAAATGTTAGCCGGTTTGAACTTGCCCTTTATTTCTAATAGGTAATTTAAGCTCGTTTTTATTTAGCCATAGGCTAATTTTTTAACTCAAGTCTTATGTTTAGCTAACTAATGTTAGTTAGTGTTCAACTTTGCCCTAAAAACACCAAACAAATGTTAGCTGGTTTCATCCATAACTTGCACTTCATAGTTTAAATCTTCAGTCATAGTGTAGTTAATAAATGTTAGCTAGTTTTTTTTAAGTTACAGTTTAGCTAACCAAAGCTAGTTTTAACCTAGCCTTGTCTAACAGCTTAGCTAACTGATGTTTAACTTTAGCTGTAAGTTATATAGTTCATGTTAGTGCATTGTTAGCATACCCTTTTGTGTGCAGCGTTAGCTTGTTATAAAGAGTCAGACATGAGCTCATTCAACATACAACAACAATACAAAGCAATGGAGCAGATCAGCTCTTGTAACTTAGCTGGAAAGATGCAGGATGAAGCTGATGATGTGCTCATGAGCAGTGAGGCAGTGGAGGATTTGTTGTTGTACAGTTTATTATTTCATCAAGTCATTTAGTCTTTTAGCTTTTATGTTTTTGCTCTTGAAAAATAATTTATCCTGCTGATTGTGTCAGTGTTTAACAGTCCAACAATCCACTGAGCAGCTGCATCAAGAAATAATGAAATCAGACACAATCTCCACGTATTGTTCCCTTTTAATAACGTCAACATGAAGAACGAAGCCTGCAGCAGATGGATGAAGGCGTCTGACACAAGCATGATAAAGCTGTTGGAAACAGAGGAGTTCACCAGTGCAGTGTTTTACTGCAGATTTAAACCAGGTTCATCTGATCCTCGTGATGAAACTCTGAACTGGTGAAAGACAAAAAAATAAACACGGTTCAAAACAGCTGAAATTAAAGCTGCAGTTTTCTCTCCTGTTGATGGAACAGAATAAATTAATCCAAACGTTTCAGTGAAGCAAACAACAGGCAGTTCATTCAGAGGGACAAATCATTCATATTCAAAATATTCATCCTTATTTACAGAGTTTTCTTTTTCCATTAAACACGTCACTCCGTGTTTTGTTTCCAAAATAAAAGCCTTTGGGTAAGGCACCAAATTCCAACCTGCTAGAAAGGCCCCAGGTTAAAACACCTGTATGGGAGTGTGAGACAGGGAGTGACCCCCCCCCCCTTGATAAATGTACTATACTAAAATACTTTGCACTAGATTCATCCTCATATTTACTGGTTTAAATAGATCTGCAGGTTCGCTGTGGTGGGTCAGCTACAGAAGAGGACAAGGCCACAAAGGCTGAGAAGCACAAGTAAGGTCAAAGGTCAGAGGTCAGCAGGTAGTCAAACCTTGTTGGGTTATGGCAATGAGAATGAAACAGCCTTTTAAATCAGCAAAAAAAGAAGTTAAACAATAAACTGATTGTCATGGAGAATAAAAACCAACAGAATCTAATTCTATTGATGAACTAAAGTCTGAGCTCTGTCTCTGAAACTACTGTAAAACACAAAGAGTAAACCACTTTGTTAGGGTACCGTCATCGTCAAAACAATCATACAGAGTAGATTTACTGAACAATCTACGCAACTAATAAATATTTCCATTATTGATTATTTAAGTTTTAATGTTGAGCTTCTGTACATGTGGATCCATGTTGTTGTTGTTGTTGTTGTTGTTGAACGGATTCATGTAAAAGTTGGCGTGTGCTTGTGAAGCTCAGAGCAGCAAGAGCAAAGAAGACAATTTTACATATTGTTGTTTACAGCAGCAGAGCATGCTGGGAAATTTTCCTCCTTTCTGTCTTGCTAAGAGTTTCCACGACAGTTAGCCTGGTTTGGCAAACACACAACTTGTGCTTGTTTCAAATTGATATGTACAGAAAAAGAATCAGTGAGATATAGCATGTTGTGTCCGTCGGTCAGAGTCAGGCTCGTTGATCTGCCTGCTCCCTGATGCTAAGCTAAGATGTAGCTTCACATTCATCCTCTACAGCTCTCAGCAGATTTTCCAGTCTCATGATGTGTTTTCTCCACCCACAGATATCAGCTGATCCTAATCAGCGCGGATCAATCAGAGCGTGTGTTTCCAGTTCATGTGTCGCCTTCAGTGCCCGTTAACACATCCTGACTCAGTTTCCATGACACCGTCCGTCTACATCTCGTCAGCATGCCCTGGTTTGGCCGGATCGTGACTTCCCTTCCTGGCCGTCGACCTGAGGCCGAGGGCGAGCGAGTCAGTCTGCTTGGCAACAACAGCTGAGCTGTTCCCTGATTGGCCCCCCTCTGGGCTTGTGCTGTCCACAGCTGTATTTTCAAGGGTTCTACTGGTTCTTGCAGCTCAGCAGCACCGTCCGAAGCTCCTGATTGGCTGAGATCAGAGGGAGGCAGCAAGGAGTCCAACTGAACCACAGGGCTGTCCACCTCGTCTGCTGACGGCTGAGAGGAGGAGGCTGAAGGGTCTGTCAGGATGTTTCTGGAGATAACTGGAAAAAATAAACATATCTTTGTTTGATTTGTTTGTTGTTGATCCGTCTCTAAACTCTCATGTTCACCAGCTCCTGCAGAATCTTCATCAAACTCCGTAAATTCAGATTTCTGATCAGTTATACACAAATGTCTGAGGAAGTAACATCACGAAGGACCGACCTCCTGTGGGTCTGTAGTCGTCGTCTGTAGACGAGTGGCGGCTGAACGGACTGAAGCTCGGCATGATGATCAGACTCAGAGAGACCAGGATGATCTGAACACACACACACACACAGAAAACAATCAGCTGTTCAGACTCCAACAGGTAAACGTTGAACCCGAGCTCAGCTCATAGTAAAAACACTGAGGCACCAGGTGAAGGGCTGGAACATGAATTAATCAGATGATTATGAATGTGTCGTACCAGTAAGCAGGTGCTGGTCTGGGCTCCTTTACTGACCGTCTGCTTGATGAGGGACTGGAGCTGCCTGAGCTGAGCCAGCAGAGACCTGAACAACAGGAACATCTGGATTAGCCGTCTCATCACCGAGCTGATCTCAGGTCAGGATGGAGGAATGTGCAAAACGCTGTATTATATTTACATAAATACATAATCATGTGACTAAACCCTGTCAGAGCAGCAATGTGCAAGAAGAGCTGTGACAACCTCACATCTGTTCTCCACATGAATCAATATTCAGTCATGAATTCTTTGAATCTCATTCCTCCTGGATCATTTTCAGCTTGGAGCCCACTGTGTTGTCTCACTGGGGGTTTGTTATGTTGACTCAACCATCTCCTTTTGTGCCTTATTTGATGTTACCGTCTCGTTCACAGATGAGCAACATCTGCCTGAGAAGCTGAAGACAGAGACAACAGCTCCCTCTGCTGGCCGTACTGAGCTGAGTCCAGTCAAAACACTCAATAATCAATAATGTGTTCATACATGTTTGTTTCTCCAGCTGCTCCACCGTCCTCTGCAGCTCCTTGTTCTGGGCCGAGCAAGCTGCTGCCCTGCAAACACACACACACACACACACACACACACACACAGTAATGGTACTTCCTGCCTCAGGAGGTGGAGCTGCATCAGGCTGCAGTCTGAGCTCGTACCTGCTCTCCAGCCCGTCGATGTACTCCTTCCTCCTGCGGCGACTGTCCTGAGCCGACTGCTTGTTGCGGATTTTCCTGCGGACTTTCTTCAGGATTCGTTCCTCTGCCTGCAAAATAAGGGCACAGTCAATTTTTTTTCCAAAATAAAAGCCCACGGCGTCGTTGGTTCAGTAATGAAAACCTGCGGGGAGTCAGACTGTTGATCCCCGAAGCGCCTGGTGCGTTTGTCTGACCTTGGTGAGAGGAAGGTTGTTCGGCAGAGAAACTCCCTCCTGGTTCAGAAGCTTCTGCTCCTCCTCGGTGAGCTGGAGGTCCGGGTACGACTGCAACGGCAACAAGAGTCAGTCCTAAAGGTCACCAGGTCACATGGACAAAATGTTGTCTTCATTTTGTTCAGTTCTCACCAGGTCATCGTCAGGACTGGGAGGATCCACGGCTCCGTCGAGGCGACCGGCGGTGGTGGCGGCGGCGGCAACTAAGGGCAGCTCGTTGACCACACACGAGTCTGAGAACAGGACCTGAGAGCTCCACTCATCTGCACAGGACAGGAAGTGATGGAGACGACACGACGGTCATGTTCAGAACTGATGACACAGTGAAGCGACTGAATCAACACGTGACCGCGCTCCGTCCTCACCGAGCTCGATAGAGATGATGTTCTCCTGTCCGGGCTCCGCCCTCACGCCCCCCAGCCCGCTGATGTCATAGACCACCTGGTAGACGGTCGCTGGGGCGGGCTGGGAGTTTGCTGTCGCGGCAGCCATCGCTGTCGCCATGGTGACGGGGCTCTCGACGACAGGATCCTCAGAGATGCCGCTGTCGCTCTCAGACGAGGGGTCGGCAGGCGGCCCGCTGGGGAACACCTCGTTTGGGTCGACGCCGTGGAGGACGTCCTCTGATTCGCTGTCGTTGAGCGTCTGAGGCGGAGTCAGATCAAAGAGGAGCCTGATGTTAACAGTGACTGAACACACTCATGACACAGGCCAGCTCCATGTTGTCCCTGTGTGGCGTTCAGGGACAGGTCAGGACAGTCTGAGGACAGACAGCTGTCTCTGTACGTCTGTAACTGGAGCGTAACGTGTGTGTCACCAGATCCTGTTTTATCATATCTCATTATAATTGTAGATGCAATTAATCATTCAGCCTTTTGCACAAGTGACACTTCACTCATCTTTTGTTTTCATGTTTACAGCCCCCCCCAGTGGTGGTCCATTGGTATGCCCCTTTGGGTGAACACAGCTGGGACGTAACGTTTGTGTTTGTGTTGGTTGAGACATGTTTTACCTTCATGATAAGTGACTGATTGACGGTTTGTTTTTCATTACTTCCTGTATCTGTGTCACCTCCATCCGTCATGTGACCTGTCCTACACCATCCATCACAGGTAACTCACACGTTCGGGGTCCACCGCCCAGTCCTGCAGGGTTTGTCCGAGCCGCTGTAGATGAGTTCGGAGCAGGAGAACGGAGCGTCGAGCTGCCAGCTCTCTGACGCCACAACGCCATCGCCTCTGAGGAACAGCTCGCCGCTCTCAGCGTCCATCACCTGAGGACACGCCACCAGTCAGTCACAGTGGTCGCCACAGCAACAGAGACAGACGACACAGTAAATCCTCCCTTTTCTACACATGACAAAGACAGACAGTTAAATAAAAGCAGGGCTGCAGTTCTACAGCGAATTCACATTAATTGTCAACCTGCGGTGACGTCTTTGAACGTCACATGACCCTGAAGATATGAACTTTACTGTCACATCAGATGGAGTAAAGGAGGAAATCCTCCACCACAGTTTTGTTATAAATATCAATCAAAACTGATTTTACATTCATTGACACGTCAGGTGATCGTCAAGTTGTTTCAACTCTACATGAAGAGGAAGTTGGATCAATTCATTAAATCTGGATTTAAAGTTAACAAACAGAATGAGAAAAGCTTTTCATGTCCAAGTAAGTGACGTTACTGTGACTTACTTATTGTATTTGTGCAAAATAACCAAAGATATAGTGAAATAATGTACAAAATATAGAAATAGAGCTGTGCCACAAGTAGAAGAGGTAAAATGGTGTGTGTGTGTGTGTGTGTGTGTGTGTAATAAAGCAGGAAAAGTCGACACAGACAAGTGCTAGTGAAGAAAGAGCAAGTAACACACCACAAACCGAACGGCAGCATAAAGAGTCAGTGTGAGGATCGGGACAAACACAGGTGAGGCAAGAGTGCAGGAGGATATCCTGGTGCGCGCACACACCTATGTACACACCCACCCACCCAGACACACACATACACACACACACACACACAACCAGTCTGAGTAGAAACCTGATAAGCTGTTAAACGTGTTTCTTATTTCCTTGCTCTGTTTCCAAACCTCCTTTCTGAGCTCAGGTGGAAAACACACACACACACACTTCTTTACAACAGTGCTGCGTTTAAGTCCCACTCTGAGCCACGGAGAGTTGAGTGTCATGACACGTTCACTGTACTACACTCATCAGATAAAGGCAGTTACAGGTTTTAATACAGTTAGGCTAATTAATGTTGGCTAATTTCACGCTTTAGCCTTGAGTCACACATTAGCTAAATAAATAATGTTTGCTAGTTTTTATCTTTAAAGTGACAGTTTTGTTGGTTTATGTTACCCAGTTGCTAAATTTAGTCACATTTCGCGGTTTTGCTGATTAATGTTAACTTTATCGTTTCACACTTATCTTCAGTGTTTATAAAGACGAGCTAATTACTGTTAGCTTAGCTCTGACCTTAGCCTTGAGTTGCAGCTGATGTGAAGTGCAGCCATGAACACAGAGACATCGGAGGATCATTGGTTATCGATATAAAGTTGATTATTTAACGTCCATGTGTCTGTGGTGGTTTAGTCTTTTACTTTTCTGACATTGTTTACCTTTAGAAAATTATTAAAATCCATGTTTGCTGAGGGCTCAGCAGTGATGGAAAGTAATCAGGTACTGTACTGTACTTTGAGGTACTTTACTTTATACTTCAAACATGTCAATCTGAACACATTGTCCTTCCCCTTCACCACGTTAGAGAAGTGTAAAATATCATTTATTTACTTCATTTAATGTTTTTACTTATTGTAGCTTGAGCTGCTCCTGTGGTTTTGTGCTGTTACTGGCGTTTAGCTGATGTGATGATGCCCAGGTCTGTTTTTACTTTGTGTTGTTGTTGTTGTTGTTGTTTTAAATCAGCAGGAGTCCTGAAGGTTCCCTGGGCCTCGTCTGGTTCTTACAGGGATCCACAAACTTCCCAGGCAGCTCCGGGCCCGTGTGACGCCTGTCACTGACCGATCACACACCCCGTTCATTAATGAGTCCAGGCCTGATCCCGGATCAGCCGGATCAACAGCAGCAGACGGCACTCACTGTGTCTGAAGGCGGATTCGTGTGGTTCAGAGGCTCCGGCTCCTCATCCCTCAGCTCCGGCTCCGCTGCAGCTGCAGAACCGGGAACACAAACTACCCACACCGAGCCGCTCCGCTCCCGGTCACAGTCGCTGTGTGAAGCCCAGCTGGCAGCTCCGCGTCCAGCACCTCCCTCCGCTTCCTCCTCCGCTTCTTCTTCTTCTGCTGCTGCTGCTTCCTCAGCGCTGCCTCCAACTTCTTCTTCGTTTGTTTTTGTGGTTGTGAAACAACGGAGAGACGCATTACCGCCGCCAACAGGTGTGTGTGTGTGTGTGTGTGTGTGTAACCCAACACTGAGGTGAGAGCCTCCAGGTGAACAGGATAAAAACTGAAGCTAACAGATATCACCATGAAACCTCCCAGGTTTGTTTCTTACATTTAGACTGTTATTTTTTGGATGAGAAGTTTTGTCAAATATTATGTTAAAATATGTAAATGAGGAAATATCTGCTGAAATTTAGACTAATACAGAAATCTGAACACTGGATGAAGCTAGTTTTATTTTGTTGACATATCAGAGTCAAACGTTTCTGCAGAGGGGATTCTTGACATGATAAATAATAAACTATAAACCCTCTTTAAAACCCTTTAGAGTTTATACAGGAATCAAACTGGAGGATTTATATATATATATATATATATATATATATATATATATATATATATATATTATATATATTTATATATATATATATATGTAGCTTCATGATGCAACATGAGCCACAAGAGCAGAAATGTTTTCAAGTTAACAATCGTATTGAATAGAAAATACAAAAATGTTATTTTCTTTTTATTAATACACCGTTCGACAAAAATATAAACAACAAACACAACCACAGTAAAAGAAACAAGATTTCACAGGAAAAAATGCTAATGCTAATCAAAAGGATGGATTTGAATTTAACGCTGAACTTTGTCTTATAGCTTTTGCCAGTTTCTGATTTTCAGGTTTAATTTTTACATGCAGGTCAAATGAAGTTTTAAATCTGTGTCCAGTATCTGTCTGAGTTATTATCTGTGCATGCTGACGTATCCCACCCTGCCAGGTGAGTCGGCTGCTCCGGTGACTGTAGGACTCTTAACATCAGTTGGTTATAGTTATAGTTATAGTTGTGGAAGCAGAGAACGGCCATGTGTTTATGTTGGAGTCGATCCTGTTTTCTCATGGTAACCACTTATTATTTCATTAACGTGATACGACAAAGTCTAGGACACTCTAACTGAACAGTACAGCTGTACACGTATTGTGTTTACGAATCAACAAGCCGTCTGTTACATCGACATAAAATAAATGAATGTGTTTTCACATGAAAACAGATTTCCTTACATCAAGACAACAGATCTGTAGTTATCAGGAGAAAACAGCTGTGAGCATTAATACAGACATGAAAACATAAACACATGGCCACTCTCCGCCTCCGAGGTCATGATGAGTCTCATGTTCAAACGTTAATGTGGTTTCACATCATCATCCAATGCTGCGAATAAGTACGAGTCAGAGCGGTTTATTTTATTGATTGGTTTGGTTTTTATTGATTTGTTAGAGGGCGAGCCTCGGTGGAAGGATGGCTAGTCCATCCATCCGTCTGTCTGTCTATCTATCTATCTATCTATCTATCTATCTATCTATCCATTCATCCATCCATCCATCCATCCATCCATCCATCCGTCTGTCTGTCTATCTATCTATCTATCTATCTATCCATCCATCCATCCGTCTGTCTATCTGTCTATCTATCTATCCATTCATCCATCCATCCATCCGTCTATCTATCTATCTATCTATCTATCCATCCATCCATCCATCCGTCTATCTATCTATCTATCCATTCATCCATCCATCCGTCTATCTATCTATCTATCTATCTATCCACTCATCTATCTATCCACTCATCCATCCGTCTATCTATCTATCTATCTATCTATCTATCTATCTATCTATCTATCCATTCATCCATCCATCCATCCATCCATCCATCCATCATTATTAAGTTGTGAGCAGGTCACAGTTTTAAGCATCATGACCTCATCCTCTGCCCTTTGACCCTCACATCGACTGAGGAAAAACTCCCAGGAAACCCTTTTAACAGGGAAACATGGAGAAACCTCAGGGTGAGCAACAGAGGAGGGATCCCTCACCCAGGACGGGCAGACGGAAAACACAACTGACTACAAACTATGTCCTACTTTACTAAACTAGTCTCTTAATTAACTAAACTAAACTAAATGGACTTACACAAACATACAAATCTAAACTCCTACGACAAAACAAACTGACAGTTTTGTCAAATGTAAAAAGAGCAGAAGAAGAAGAGTAGGAGTATTGAAGAGCCTCTCAGAAGCTTAAAGGGCCTGAATCAATATGACCTTTGACCCATCATATCGAAAGAAACTAAGAAAAAGCCGGCGAGGTTTGAGGGGACAAGGTCGTTAAGTAAAAGCTAAGGAGAACTTAGGTTTGAGCATTAATGTAAGTAACATTAACAGATGTGAAGTTACAGCGGCGCCCATTCATCTGTCATAGAGTCCATCATTTTCTGCTCAAGAAGCTCAATAAAGTCTAAGGTCAGGCCGCGACCTACTTCGACTGCGACTCTTCGCAGAATCTCAGTCCAAGTAGGGTAGAAGTACTGATTCATGAAGGAGTGGGAGTACAACATGACGTTTGTTGCCCCTCTGATGAAGCACTCCCTCACCCGGGGGCAAATGTTGAGGGGGGAAGCACCTGAATGCAGGTTCTCCCCAAAGTAGGAGGCGGCGCCGCTTACAGCCGAGGAAACGGCTTCTCGGGCCGAGGGAGACGCAACTAGAACAGCGGCGGCGGCGCCTCCCACCAGCACCGCCGCAGTCCCCGCCTTCCACCAGAAGGACGAGGAGCTGGGGGTTTCTTGGTGAGGGCAGCCCATGTGATAGGCTGACGGCTCAGGACACTCTGTCTGAGGTGGGGAGTGTTGCTGCGGGGGTCCACACTGCCAGGTGTGATGACGCCCTGCACGGCCGAGACCAGTCTCCCAACAACGTTACCGAAGACGGACATGTTGTGGCGGGACGAGGTGGTTGTTGGACGTGAAGACGGTTGAATGTCTCTGCTCTGGTTTTAAACTCTGCTGCTGCGAGTCGACGGAGAGACGATCAACACGTCAGTCTCATTCAGTCACACACTGTGTGTTCGTTTGTAGGCTCACACACACGCTGTGGTTTCTCTCTGATTACACTCACTCACTGTGTGTGTGTGTTTCTCTCTGATTACACTCACCGTGTGTGTGTTTCTCTCTGATTACACTCACCGTGTGTGTGTTTTCTCTCAGATTGAACTCACTCTGTGTGTGTGTGTGTGTGTTTTCTCTGATTACACTCACCGTGTGTGTGTGTGTTTCTCTCTGATTACACTCACTGTGTGTGTGTGTGTTTCTCTCAGATTGAACTCACTCTGTGTGTGTGTGTTTGTCTCGAACTCACCTCACCAAGTGTGTGTCTGACAACTCGACCTCTATATACACACGTTCAGATATCAAAGGAACTGCCTGTGACGTGGCACATCACAGGCAAATGTGTGACGTCATTTGATCTTCCAAAGGATCTTGATGTCGCGTCATCTCGGCGACGTCATCGGGAAGATGACGGCAGCCGGTTTGAAGGCCGCGGTACGTCTTTGAATCTGACGTCCCTTACATGACGGCTTTGAACGTCAGCACGCAACTGTTGCCTACCTCACACGTTCGCAACTCTCTGCCGCCTATGCCGTTGCCATGGAGACTGGGAGCCAAGATGGCGGCGTGAGCGCATGCATGTTCGGGAGCTACAATTGAGTGAAACGTACATGTTACACTGCACACTCCTGGAGCCACGGCGGGTGGAAGTCTGTGGAGAACTGTTTCCACATAACGACACACGTCAAGGGAAAAGTTTTTTGCTAAGTGCATCAGTCAGCTAGCGCACACAACAACAACAATAACAACAGGTTGATGCTCGAGCCTGTGAGACGGAGAAAAAGACGTCTCCTGTGGACCAACGAGACACCGACCTGGAGAAGAACCTGCGCCTGAATGCACCCGCCGCTGTGGCGGGCCATAGGAGTCCGGACACGCCCATTTTATTATTATTATTATATTATTGTATTTTATCATAGCAGCTAATTTTGTGTTAAAATAAAATCTAATGTTGCATTATTTATCACGAAGATATTAAAAATATTTAAAAACAAAAATAAAATGCTGTGATTTTGTTTGACCGTTAGGCTACGTATGTGACGTAGCTTACGTCAGTGTTGCCGCGCATTTTTGAAAGGGGCGCTGATCGTTTCGCCGGCTGTTTGTTTCTGCTTGTTCATTATGGATGTACGCAAGTGGCTGAAAAAACCCCACCAGCGGTCACCTTCGGCCAAAGCGGATAAACCGACGCCCCCTGAAGATGTTGTTGGGGTTGGAGAAGGAGACTGTGGAGCCCGACCCTGGCGGGACAGAGGCCGGCAGCAGGTCGAGTGTGGGTGTGAGGGACTATAAGGTATTTGCTTCAGTACTTGCTAAATGGCTTAAAATGTTTTAAACCCAATTATAGGTGAGGCCCAATCGGGATTCATGAGGAAAAGACGTATCTCCAATAATATTGGACTTGTTTTAGATTTAATCGATCACTCATCTCTGTGTTCTGATCACAGTCTGATCTTCTTCCTAGACTTATATAAAGCCTTTGACACCGTAGATCACACTTTTATATTTATTTATTTATTTATCTGTGTAAAGCTGTTAAAACTGTGTGCACCAAAGGAAACAGCTCCATCTGAACGATCACGTGGTCCTGTTCACCTGTCATGCTGTGACATGCTGTTTCCAGTTGTGTTTCTCAGGGGTTTCATCAGAAGTAACCCGGACACAGGGACAGGGACCAGGGTCAGCCGAGGCAACACCGTCTCTTAGAGGACAGGGACAGTCGCTCTGAAGAGGCCTGCCCCCGTCGGCCCCCGGGTATCCGCTCCTCCTCTGGACCTCATGCACTCAGAGTTGCTCTGCAGCCCGCCACTTCACGCACAGCGTCAGACGTCAACCGAACAAGACGAACGTGTGACGTAGGCAACATTCCATTCGCGCCGTTCACAACACATCAGGGACGTGAGAATGAACGTATGAACGCGACAGTGACGTGACGTCTACGTGTCAGGTTGTTGTTGTTGTTTCTACAAACATACTGTTGCAGAGTATTTTTAACACAGATTGAAACACTGTTGGTATGTTTTTGATCTTGAACGCAGCACGGGCTCTTTTTCCTCCTTTTTTTTTTTTTTTGAACGCTTCCTGTGTGACTCTTCCTGAAGCTGCAGTCTCCTCCTCAGAGAGAAGCCTTTTAGAATAAATCACAGTTGCTGGGTAAAAACCTAGAGGAGGTTAAGATCAGGTTCGGGATGTCTGCAGACCAGGAGCACGTGTGTGATCTGCAGTTCAGCTTTGCAGAGGAGCGCGACTTCCAGCAGGTCACAACACCTCTTCACCCAGAAGTCATTATTCTACTTTTAGCTGCTTTTATCAGGCGACTTCACTTTGGAAATACAGTTAAAACAGCTGTGTCAACATCTGTTTTTGCTGCAGGTCCTGAACATCTGCAGCAGTGATGACTTTGATGGGCTGGACTACATGGAAACGACCTTCCACCGCTGGCTGCAGGAGCCTGGACGCCTCATCTTCCTCGCCAGGATGAAGGACAGAGTGGTGAGCACGTGAAGGCGTCACCAGCCTATTAACTGTGCACTTCATTCTGTTTTCCATCAAAATGCAGTCACGCTGACTTCTCATGTGCACGTGCAGGTGGCGCTGGAGTCCGCGCTGCTGGTGGACGGGGGCAGACGGTCGTGTTTCAGGGACTCCGCGTGGCACCTGATTTGAGAGGCCGTGGAATCGCCGGCGCCCTCCAGAGGCACGTGATCGCCCACGTCCGCCACCACTACCCAGAAGTCTCTGCGCTCAGACTGAGCCGGGCAGGCGGGCCTTCAGCACAGACACCGGCCAAGTACAGAGCCGTAGCCACAGAGGTGCGTCAGTGGTCCTGCGCTCCGGTCACACGTTGGCATCCAAACCCTATCAGCTGCTGTTGTTGTTAGCATTGGTAGCTAATACCAGCTGAAAACACCTGACAGGTTAGCCAACTCTCACGCACCTGGCGTGTGACACGCCACTCAGCTCGTCCTGTAGTCTCTCAGATAGCTCCCTGATTGGTGAGCGATGTTTATCCCCGCTCTGATTGGACGGCTGCTGGAGCCCAAAGCCTGTCAGTAGCCTACTAGCCAACACGGCGGCACGGTGCTCCTGGTATCAAGCTCGAGTCCTAACGGGCCTGAAAGTTAAAAGCCGACCCGCGGCTGTTGAAGCCCGGACCCGATGTAACCCGATGTGACCCATGTGACCCAATGTAACCCGATGTGACCCGATGTGACCCGATGTGACCTGATGTGACCCGATGTGACCCGATGTGACCCGATGTAACCCGATGTAACCCGATGTAACCCGATGTGACCCGATGTAACCCGATGTGACCCGATGTGACCCGATGCGGACCGAGTCACTAGCATTAATTCTTGGTCCGAACCGCGGCCAAAAAAGGAAGAAGCCCGACCTGATCGAGTCACTCACACTTCTCGGGCTGAACGTGGTTCGAACTGACACGTGTGTGTTTGAGTGTGTGTGTGTGTGAGACAGAGACAGAGTATTAAACAGTATTTTTATTATGGACAAGCTAGTTTGTATGGTCTGTGTATAATGCTGCTGCCACCACTTATTTAAAGACACATGTTCAACTTACATTCACTGTTGATGCACGCAGCGGCCATCTTGGATCACACGCTTGCACTTACTGAAGTTCCTACAAATTTCCAAGCTGGAATTCCAACATTTCCAGTTCCAAAACCAGGAATATGTTCACTGCTGCATATCTGAACTTCTGATGTTGACTGTGTCGCCCTCTGCAGGCCATCCTGTCTCTGTGCTGTGAGGCGTCCGACCTCGGCCCCTTCGTCTCTGAGCTCCGGTCCAGGCTCCCCTCCCAGACCGGTCCCTCCTCCCATGGCCCAGTGTCACTGACCCAGCAGCAGGCGGAGACTCTGATCCTGACCGACCATGTGATCTCCAACTTGCTGCCCGGCAAAACCATCATCAACGACTGGGAGCCTCTGAAGCCGGTGAAGGCCAACATGGAGGTGCTGCGTCGCAGGGGGTTGACATGGATTGTAGATTGTGATCATGAGCCCTCCGCCATCAGCCTGTGCACCACGCCGTACGCTGTCCCTTACCGCCACGACGCCCTCCACTTCAACATCAACATCTTCGGCTGCAGTCTGTCTTCGGTCTGCGCCGTGTTTGTGGCTCAGCTCGAGGCTTTGCTCCCGAGCGTCCAGGGTACCTGATCTTCCACACCTATGTGGACCCTGCAGTCTGGGCGGGGTTACGTCACTTCTGCCAGAACGATGCTAACGTGTTGTTTTTCAAGGACTACTGGGAGGAGGTCGTCCTGGAGAAAGACCTGTGACCTCAGCAGTACTGAGATAAGACCAGCAGGTGTCACCGTTGGCTCTGTCAGACAGTTGATCTGCTCTGATGGAAGTTTTCAACGTGCATCTGTCTGTTCATTTATCACGTCACAGCTGCCGGTTCAAACGAGTTAAAACAAGAATACTGTACTTTCCTTCAGGTTTGATGCTATTCACATAAACAAAGGTCACTTTCTTGAAAACTGATTTACATTTGTAGGAGCCATTTCTATATGAATGTATGCAGTTACCGAATTCGGCCAGTAGGTGTAGGTGTGCCACGTATGGTGTGTGTGTGTTTCTATGTGGGTGGAACCTTCTGGCAGGTGGCAGGTGTTGCCAGACGGAAGAGCACACAGTTTTCGACCGCTGCGCTATGCCACGTTACGTTGTGCTGGCAGTGCTGTTATGTCTGTTTGTTATTTGGTGAATAAAACCACATGGGTTAATCTGCGACGCTTAGTTGATTCTTGCAATGCTGAAGATCCAGACGGTGAGCAAACGAAGAGACGATAGCGAGCGCGTCGATTAGTTTTAGCCTGTCTATGCAGCCCCTCAGTGGCTTTAAGTTTAGGCTTAGCCGCTACAACATTGGTGAAATAAAAAACAGTCTCCTGTGAATAAACACTGGTCATTTTAAACTCTGCTGCTGTGGCTCTTGAACACAGCCCACTTCTTTTTTTTTTTTCCTCTGCAGTTAAGATCCAGCTGACTCTGCAGTGCAGCTTCCTGAACTGGATCAAAGGTCCAGACTGAGGAGCGTTCACACTCACAGCTGCAGGGAAAGTTAAGAGGGAGCAACGTCCGCGGAGCAGAGAGATCACAGGTGCATGTGTGCAGGTGTGTTTGGGATACCGACACTCACATCAGCTGCTGGAGGATCTGAAACAACAGGTGAGAGTCAGATCAGCTGTGTGGAGCAGAGAGCAGCCTCAGGATGTCTGCACGCCTCGCTGATGTGGAGTTCAGCTTCGTGGAGGAGAAGGACTCCCAACAGGTCACAACTTTTACTTCTCATTTGGCTTTTTCACTCTTTATGAAGTTGTTGCATTGAAAAACACATGAACGTTTCTAAACGTAACTTCCTTCTTAGAGGATTTGATTCAGAGCTTTTGACACAACCGAGACAAGAGGAACAGTGAATGTAAGGCAGATAAGAGCAGGACAGAAGAACAGAAAACCACCAGGCTTCAGCTGAAAACAGTGCAACACACGGAAGTGCAAATGAACAACTGTGCAAACGGATGCACTGGTGGCATGAAGGAGCATTTATGTCTTTAGTTCTGTGGCCGGTGGTCACATGCAGCTCCACAGTCAAACCCCACCTGCAGGCTGCTCAGCACACGTGGCTGGAGCAGGACTCCAGCTCCCAGCAGCTCCCCAGAGGATCAATGAATCACACATACATTTGAAAACTTGATTGGTCACTCGCACATCTGCAACTTATATCCAGGATTTCCCCTGCAGCGCGTGTGCGTGCACGATCCCGTTCAGTTGTAACGTGTAGACGCACGTCATGCGCACTCACAATCAAAGCGGAGCCGCAGCGGCGCACCTGTTCTTTGTGCACGTCCGCGGCACATAGAGGAAAATCTGCAGGTGCACTGCATGTCGACCAGTCGGCTCCACGGAGCTGCTCCTCCTGCAGCGACACGCTTCCCGCCCTCAGTGTCAGATCCCAGTTACCTGACCAGCTGCGTTGCGCGGAGCTCTGCCCCGAGGTGTACAACATGTGTTACAGAGGAGAAACATACATTTCAGCCTTGTGCCATCAGAACAGACGTGTCCTGTCATTTTCAGCCTCCTTTCATATTCAATAGAGGAGGGACAGTTCCTGACAGCAGTCATTTCAGTATGTTACAAAACATGAGCAGCTCTCAGAGGAACAAAGGTCAGAGGTCAGTGGGTCAGAGCCTGCCTGGGACTTTACTACATGGCATCATTCCCACTGTGTGTTTGCTTTATTGGGTGTTGTTACCATGACATGTTAAACTTCAGCCTTTTGACTAATCAAATATTTGCTAGTGTTGCTAATGTTAGCATAGTACTGTAGATTTAGACGACAGTTAATGCAGATGTTAGGAGTGAAAGCTGCTGTGTTGACATCTGTCGGTGTGTTTTGTGATGCAGGTCCTAAACATCTGCAGCAAAGAAGACTACAGTGGCCTCGACTACCTGCCGGCCGTCTTTCCCCACTGGCTGCAGGAGCCTGGACGCCTCATCTTTATCGCTAAGATAAAGGGCAGAGTGGTGAGGACTCACGGGGTCATGGACCACAATGTGCCAAAAAACATATACCTGGAGCCTTAACGCTGACCTTTGTGTGCACCTGTAGGTGGCAATGGAGTCTACGCTGTTTGTGGACGGCGGTCAGACGGTAGTGTTTCAGGGGTTCAGGTTGGTTCCAGATCTGAGAGGCTCTGGAATCGCTGGCGCCCTCCAGAAGCACGTGGACGCCTACATCCGTCACCACCACCCAGAGGTCTCCACTGCCAGACTGACCCGAGGAGACCAGCCTTCACCACAAGTGCTGGCCAAGTACAGATTCGTAGCTAAAGAGGTGCGTTCCAGTTTGGTGGTGACACCTACACCGTGAGGACAGAAGTCCTTTTCCCCAGACAGTTAAACTCTGTCATTGTGACAGAGACTTAAATCCACAAATACTGACTTTGGTGTAAACAAACAAAAGTCACTGTATGTTGGATATGTTCATAGCAGGTTAAGAGGTTAAAAACCACAGGTAAACCAGTTCTCCTCAGTTCATCCACTCAGAACTCTTGACTGTGTCGCCCTCTGCAGGCCATCCTGTCTCTGTGCTGTGAGGCGTCCGACCTCGGCCCCTTCGTCTCTGAGCTCCGGTCCAGGCTCCCCTCCCAGACTGGTCCCTCCTCCCATGGCCCAGTGTCACTGACCCAGCAGCAGGCGGAGACTCTGATCCTGACCGACCATGTGATCTCCAACTTGCTGCCCGGCAAAACCATCATCAACGACTGGGAGCCTCTGAAGCCAATGAAGGCCAACATGGAGGTGCTGCGTCGCAGGCGTCTGATCTGGATGGCAGACCGTGAGTCTGAGCCCTCGGTCGTCTCTGTGTGCACCGCGCCGTATTCTGTCCCTTACCGCCACGACGCACTACGTATCAACATCAACATCTTGGTCGTAGTTTGTCTTCGGTCTGCGCCGTGTTTGTGGCTCAGCTCGAAGCTTTGCTGCCAAGTGTCCAGGGGTACCTGGTCTGCCACACCTATGTGGACCCTGCAGTCTGGTCGGGGTTACGCGAATTCTGCCAGAACAAGGCCAACGTGTCTTTTTACAAGGACTACTGGGAGGAGGTCTTACTGGAGAAAGACCTCTGACCTGCCCTGGTCTTTGTAGAAGTCCTCAGGGGTCCCAGGGGTCTCGGGGCTTATGAGAGGTTCCTTAAGGAGCTGCATGGGTCATTGAGTAGTTTCATGGGATCTCCAAGGGGCATTTGTTGGGCCTGTTGTTGGGGGGTTTCAGTGGTGGATTTTAGGAATTGGGAGTTATTTGTGGTGCTGCTAGGAGATTTCCTGGGATCCCTGCAGTATTTTTAGGAGAAGCTTGGGGGTCAGTGGGGCCCCTGGGGGGAGGTAGCATGAATCTTTTATTGGTTGCAGTGGAGTAAGTGGCATGTCGGGGGTTGTCTGTGGTCTTTAAGCACTTCCAGAAGTTCAGGAACAGCCCTTCCTCATTGATCTTCAGAGCTGCTTCAGACCTCTGAGGACATGGAGCCGTCCAACCGGACAGGCCTGGGTCACCGGTGTCAAATCTCCATACTCAACATCAGCTGCACATTTTTAATCAAATCTATATGTGAAATCTGTTTTATCATGTGATAAGATTGTTCCTTTAATCTTTACTGCCTGTGTGGAAGACAAGGTTCACAGGTAACGAGCTCACATGATGTTCATTTCCCTCAGATGTCGCTGTCAGCACTGTTTCCACTCTGTTGTACCGTGTCTCAGAGGTAATAATAAAGTCACAATAAAGGTTTGGACACACGGGTGGTCTCCTCTCTGCTGCAGTCATGAACACAACAACAGCTTATTGAATACTACATTAAACTGTCCACTTTGTTTACGATGCGTTCAAAACAACTTTAAAGACTTGTGTCCTCATGTTACCATGACATCAGGGTTTCAGACCAGATGTACCTGTGAATTCCTCGCCACTTCCCTGGCGACCTTGACTGGGGGTTTCCAGGAGCATTTTGAAGTTTCAGTTCTGTTTGGAGGGGTTTCCATGCCCTGACAAACACTTCTGGGGAGTCAAGGGAATTCACCTCCAACTGTTTCCAGAGTTCAGCATTCAAATGAAAGATCACAAAGAGTTAATGCCACAGCACTGCACACACACTTCCTGTTTTACACTCCTGTTGGCTCCGACCTTTGACCCCTGAAATGTGAATATTTCCAGTGACAGTTCAACATAGACACATGACAAAGATGAAGATGGCCGTCATCATCAGACACGTTCACTGTGTTTGAACGTGTGTGTCAGTCCGTCATCAGCGACTCTGTCTGGCGCTGGACTGAGAAACCACAAACACAGAAACTGTTCCAGGACTCAGGCAGCTGTTCGTCTTCCTCACAGCTGCAGCAACACAACCGGAAACAACAGCCAATGCACCGTCAAAATAAAAGTCCTCTTATAGAAAAAGGCAGCATTTTCCACTTTCCTATTGTTCCTATGAAGTAAACGACTGTACATTGAACCAACAGTGCATCGTTTTTACACGTGTCCATTTGATAAGTGGATTTACAGCAGCATTTTTCTGTACACACACCATTTACTGATACATGTTAGTTATGCTATATTGTTTATATTTTAAACAATGCAGTCATTACTATATAATATATATATATATATATATATATTATATATATATATATAGTGATTTACAGTGAAAAATGCACCTGTGTGGTCAAAAGGTAAGTCTTTAAACACTTAATGTTCTTGTGTTTAGCTTTTAAAAGCTGCATAATAAACAGGTAATAAACCATTAACATCCAGTGCCAGACGTGTTTATTATCAATAACACGACGGTTCAAAATAACGACGGGGGAAAAACGCTTTTATTTTGTAAACCGGAAGCTGTGCGTGTTATCGTGTCGTAGTTGACAGCAGCTGCATCATAAAGTGAGATCAGCTGATGGGAACTGACTCACCACTTCCCGGACAACATGTAGAGCTGATCGAGCCGTGTCCACCGAAGAGGAAAGTGGATTTTACTTCAGCTGAAGGAACCGACGGGAGCCACTCCTCGATCCGGACCAGAGCCAGGTAGGACCGGC
Source organism: Caranx melampygus (assembly GCA_019059645.1). Taxonomy (NCBI): domain Eukaryota; kingdom Metazoa; phylum Chordata; class Actinopteri; order Carangiformes; family Carangidae; genus Caranx; species Caranx melampygus. The sequence goes on along the minus strand of JAFELL010001795.1, from coordinate 9,023 downwards.
CTGAGGCAGCTAGAGCCCCCGCTCCCCGGAGCCGAGCGCGCTGAGCACAGAGAAGTTTCCAGCGAAGTTTAAAAAAAGAACACGAGGTGTGTGTGTGTGTGTGTGCGATCACAATAATGTTCACAATAAAAATCATATGAAGCTTTTTCCTGGAACAAAGATCAACTTCATCTTTTAAACCCACGTCCCACTGGTTGTTGTCGGAGATGTTTACTGATCAATGGAGATAACGTCAGGATCAATAGAAGATCTGATCAAGTACGTAAATGAAAACAAAACAGAGAAGAAGCCAAGTCAATCATGACGGTTACAGTGTGGAGCTTCATCGATCAATCAGATCAGATGAGAATCAATAATCTGAGTCTGGTTTCATCTTTGTGCTGAACCTCCTTTGTCTTCATGTGCAAATATGTAAATTCAACTTTGTCCCTCTGAGCTCAACCTGCTCTGGGTTCACTGTCAATAAAGTTTCATCCTCCTCCTAACACACACACACACACACACACATCCAACATGAAAGATCCAGCGGAGGTCACATGACCCTCTCTCTCTCTGTTTCTTCCCGTCTGAATATATTTTTCCTCTGAACGTGTGTTTGAGTTTGTTCTTATCGCTGCTGTTTGTCGTGTGTTAGAGTTGAAACTGTTGGTCAATCCATTGATTAGTTGATCGACAGGAAAACACTCAGCAGCTGTTGGTGTCGCTCGACTTCAGCTTCAGGGTGTTGGATCATATAAAATCTTAATCATCTGTGAGAATCTTGAGTAACGGCTTTTGTAGGCTGGAGGTCAGAGGTCAGAGGTCAAGACACTTGCTGGTTTGTTCCTGTGGTTTTACCTGTTGTATCTTCTGTATCTGACAGACTGTGTGGATCGATGGAGGGAGTCTGAGACCTCCTCCTCCTCCTCCTCCTCCTCCTCCTCCCTGACACCTGCCGCCTGACTCAGAGGAATCAGACCGACGATCATGTCTCTGGGAGGTCAAGTGTCCTCCTCTGTCCTCCTGTCCTCTGGGAGGGAAACCCCAGGGCTGCAGGTGAACCCGGCTGACATCCCAGCTCTGGAGATCAAACTGGGAGCTCTGGTGGTGCTGCTGTCCGTCACGCTGCTGTTTGGGTTCTCCCCTCTGTGCTTGGTCCGGGGGGCGGGGCGCTGCAGCGTGGACCCAGGTGAGGAACCATGAATGTAGGTGTTTGTATGAGAAGCTAACGCTGCTACATGTGCAGATGATCACAACATGTCCAGTTGTCCAAAAACACCAGGGACAAGAGTTTAGTGCAGCAGCGTCCGCTCACCTCAGCTGTCCTGGAAAACTGAAGTGTGAAACGTCTAAACACAAAAGTCTCTGATGACCCCAGGTCCCAGATTTAAGACAACTTTAACTGTGATCAATAAAACTCAATATTTGTCCTGCTAACAACTGGAGGGCTTTTATTTTGGAACGGATACAGGAAACAGGAAGTGTTACCGCAAACGCCCTCAACAGGAAATTAAAGATTCAACATATTTACAAAAAAAGGGAGAATGAGACTAAAGAGTTGTTGGACTGGTCACACTGGTCTTTACTGGTGGCGTCCCAGCTACAGTGTCTGAACTACCAGGTCTGGGTCTGGGTCTGGGTCTGATTCTTGTTGTTGCAGATGTGCGGCGCCAGCTGCTGAGTTTGATTAGCTGTTTTGCCGGAGGCGTCTTCCTGGCCACCTGCCTGCTGGACCTGCTGCCCGACTACCTGGAGGGCATCAACGAGGCCTTCAGCAACGCCGGCATCACAGTAAGACCACACCTGACCGGTAACACACATACAGCCACACGAACACCTGAGTCACTGTCACCATAAAGTGACACACACTGTGCTGTGTTCACTGACTCATAAAGACACAAGTGAAAAACAGTTAAACTGAAACTTTGGACAAATAAAGTGAGAAAATGTGACGGTGACAGAGACGTCTGAGTTCACAGGTGAATGACTCATTAATTAATGTTGATTACATAACAACAGTGCAGTCAGTCCACGAGGCCACACGTTACAGTGACTGGCTCATCAACCAAAACGGTCAAATAAATGTTCCAAAGTATGGAAACAAGATGAAAGAGCATGCTAACAGGAAGCTAACATTAGCTTAACTGTAACTTAAAGGTAAAGTTAGAAAATAGCCAACATTAGAAACTCGTGACTTAGTGCTAACAAGCTAATATTTGTTAACTTAACGTAAAGTTAACATTAGAAACTAGCTAATGTTTGTTAACAAACTTAAAACTAACCTTTGAAACTAGCTAATGTTTGTTGAGAAACTTAAAGCTAACATTAGAAACTAGCTAATGTTTGTTGAGAAACTTAAAGCTAACATTAGTTAACTAAGGTAACTAGTTAGAAACTAGCTAATATGAGTTAACCAAACCAACTTAGAGCTAAAGTTAGAAGCTAACATAAGTTATTCAAACTAACCTAAAGCTGAAGTCAGAAACTTGCTAACATTGGTTAGCTAAGCTGTAGTTTAAGGCTCCAGGAAACAACAGAACTGATCTGTTCTCAACTTAGTAACCTTTTGTTGTAATTTTTACAAGACTGATATAAAAGTCTGATTAGATCAAACCACTGAATCATTTATCTGGGACATGTTCACATCATCGTGTCCGAGAGAGAATAAAAGTGATGAGGTGATGTCAACAGTAACCACTGCTATCATGAGCTATCATGAGCTAACATGAGCTAACATGAGCTATCATGAAATAACATGAGCTATCATGAGCTAACATGAGCTATGATGAGATAACATGAGCTAACATGAGCTATCATGAGCTAAAATGAGCTAACATGAGCTTTACTTTATTAAAATCAGTTAATATAAAGTATAAATGTTTCTGACGCCTCCACATGAGCAAAATTTCTGAATTTAGTTTTTATCAATCGAGTTCATAACTTTTGTGACTTTGACCACAAAAATGAAGCAACACAGTTGTGACGGCGTTGAACCAAAATGCTGACAGTTATTTTTAAACTCCAAAAAAAAAAGTGAAATTATCCAGGAAAGTGAAGACGAGACAAAACTATAATTTCATGAAGCTTTTATTCTGAAATGTTGACAGCTGCAGATTAAACACCAGTTCCCACAGTTGTTGTTGTTGTACTGTCCTGTAATGTCCATCCAACAGGTGCTCACTCAGAACCACCAGTGTCAGTCTCATGGTGGCGCTAGAGGGAAAGTACAGAGTACTGACGGTGGATTCAGTGAAAGTGACAGGTCGACCATCGCTGGGGCGTCCGGTCTAAAAATGTGATTTAATGTGAAAGGAGGGTGACTGAAGGTCACTGCTAAAAAGAGGTGCTGCTGGGAAGTGTGTGTGTATATGTGTGTGTGTGTGTGTGTGTGTGTGTGTGTGTGAAGGGAGGGGCCTGTGTAACGGGAATCGTTCTCCTCCCTTCCAAAACAAAGTGTTGGCCAAACCTCCACAAGCAAAAGTTAAAGATTACTGTAAGACTGTGTGTGTGTGTGTGTGTGTGTGTGAGAGAGAGAGAGACTCCCTCTCCCTCCCTTTTCTTCCTGCCTTACACCACACAGTGCTTCGTGTGTTTTTATGCTGCCTTCCTCAGGAGGTTGTAAATTCAGCTTGTCAGACGTTCAAGGGCTTTTAATTTGAAAAACAAACAAACCCGACAGAATTTATGAAGCTTTTAATTTGTTGCTTATTCATGAATCCTTCAGTCACACAGGTCCATGCGTGACATGTGCACAGACATGTGATTATGATCAGTTTGTATATTTGTTTACATGTTGTTGTTGTTGTTGTTGTTGCTCTGCAGCAGCGTGCGTTCACAGTAAACATGAACACACACGGTTGTTTCAGGGTCCATGGAGTTGCGTGTACAGCAGGAGCGTCCTGACCTGTGGCTTCTGTGCCGAGGTTGCAGCTGTCGACACGTGACATGAGCGCGTCCTTATCTCAGATCTCAGTGAAGCGTCTCCACATCCGCTGGTTTCTCTCTCCTCGGCAGTGCGTCGTCCTGGCGACAGCAGAGCGAGCGTTTAAGCAGCAAACTCACGTTACACGTTGTAAACGATGGAGGAGTGTGATAATACAGCAGAGTACACGCATGGACGCGTAGGACATGTGACACATACATGAGCAGGCGTGACTTGAACACGTGAACACACGGGTTCGTCTCAGACTTACATGTCACTGTATGGAGTCGTTGTGATTTTGACATACGTGTGATGTGGATGTTGTGCATATGAACGAGCTGCTGCTTCCTCTCCTCCAGCTCCAGTTCCCTCTGCCTGAGTTCATCGTGGCCATGGGCTTCTTCCTGGTCCTGGTCCTAGAGCAGGTGGTCCTGGCCTTCAAGGACCAGTCGTCCTCATACCCAGAGGAGCGTCGCTCTCTGCTGGTCGACCCCAGTGTCCAGGCCAGCGACAGGGCCGGACCTCACCACCACCACCACCACCACCACCACCACCATCATGGCTCCCACGAGGCCGAGGGCGGCCACTTCCATGTGGACTTCAGCTCCCAGACGGCGCTGCGAGCCTTCATCCTGGTCTTCTCGCTGTCTCTGCACTCCGTGTTTGAAGGCCTGGCCGTGGGGCTGCAGGAGGAGGGCAAGGCCGTGCTGGAGATCTGCATGGCGCTGATGATCCACAAGAGCATCATCTCCTTCAGCCTGGCCTTCAAGCTGTCCCAGAGCCGGCTGCGGCGCTCGGTGGTGGCCGGCTGCCTGCTGCTGTTCGCCGCCATGTCCCCTCTGGGCATCGGCCTGGGCATCGCCCTGACCGAGACCAAGGCGCTGCCGCAGCACCAGCTGGCCCGGTCCACGCTGGAGGGCCTGGCCACCGGGACCTTCATCTACATCACCTTCATGGAGATCCTGCCCCATGAGCTCAGCTCCCCCAGGTACCGCATCCCCAAGGTGGCCATGCTGCTGCTGGGCTTCGCCGTGGTCACCGGGGTGCTCTTCATCAAACTGTAACCATGGCAACGGCTGAGTCAGTCCTGTCAATCAGAGTGGTTGAAGGCAGCAAACATCTCCTTCATCGGTCACCTCCACATCTGCATCTCAAACATCCAATCAGCCGTTTGACGTTTCCGTGACGCTCAGTCACCAAGGACGACAGCATCATCCTCAGCCTTCATACGATGTGACGGACCGCCGCTGGAGCTCAGACTGCGACGTGTCTCTGCTCTCGTGCTTCTTCTCAGTGTTTCTACGTCTGACGGTCGTTTTCTTTAAGAGCTGATTGTTCAGTGAATGAAACCTCGTCAACAGCTGTTTTCTGTCACAACAACAAACGTTGCGTGATGCATTCACTGAACTGGAAAACTGACACTTTGTTAAATATTCACTTAGATTTTTTTTCCTTCAAAACAACCCAGACAAATCAGTCAACTAATCAATCAGTCAATTAGACAGTTGGTAACTTCCTTCTGAGCCACCGTCAGCTCCATGGCTCTTCTCCTGTCTTTTATTTTGAAGGGCTGATCCATGAGAAGATGTAAAAACCATCTCAGTGTAGTTCTCCATCTCCTCTCTTTCTCAGCTTCTCTCTGGAGCTCTAGTAACAACAGGTCGTGTCAGCCAATCAGAAGAGAGGAGGCTCTGAGCCTCTCTTCTGATTGGCTGACTGTTTTCTGACTGATCCAATAAAAACAGAGCAGATTTCAGAATAAAACACTCAGAGAAACCAAATCCTGTAAGTTGTTGGATGGTGGGTCCAGGTGAGGGGGTGGGGCTTAGTGTGACTGCTTTGTTGTGACATCACAAAGTGACAGGAAGTCCTGACGGCTGGTTTTAAGGCTAAGTTTCTTTTCCCATTTTATCACCAAACATTAACGAACACTACTGCAGATTTACAAGGTACTTGAACCTGACGGTTTTATTTGTGTGTAAGATGAATTACATGATTGACATTGTTGAATTTAAAGCTCCGTTACCAAAGTGACGTCTTCAAGCAACTTGTCCAAAGATCTGATTGTGTGAGCAGCCGGAGAGACACAGTGTTTGTTTGTCGTCTGTTTTTACGATGGAAATGTGAAAAAGAAATGCAGAACTGTCAAACGTCAGATATGTGGTGATGCTGTGGACAAACATGTCACATGATCAACGATGTCACATTTCCAGCAGAGTCTGAGAGTTGAGTGATTTTTTTTTTTTTTTCTGTCTTTGTCCCAACGAAGCTGCAGAGACAGAAACGTCTTTGTGTTTGAGGCCCACAGATCCTGAGCAGAGACGCAGAGACGCAGCAGTGAACAAACACAATCCACCGGTTGTTGTTCAGTCACAGACGATTTACAGCAGACACGTCAACACTAGTGTGTGTGTGTGTGTGTGCGCTCACCTGCTGTGATGTGTGTTCTCTGCCTATAAATTGATTTATGACTCGATGCACCGACAGCAAAACAAAAAGGAAAAAAAAAAGACACTTGTATTTTTCTAATTAAATCACCAAAGTCATTTTAAAGACGATGTTATATTTTAATCTCTAAGTGTATGAAATGTGTGTGTTAGGCTTTTATTGTGAAAAACATGAACACTGAATTAAACATCAAATAGTTTTTAAGATCAAACCCTGACTGAGAGACTGTTCAGTATTATTGATTATCCATCATTTTGTCTTTAATGGATTATTAATATTATTATTGTGAGTTCAGGTCCTTTCTTCAAACAGCTACTTCTTCAAGATCAATGATGAGATCAAACATGAAGGATCTTCATTACGACTTTGTTTATAAGCAGAACTTTTGTTTTCACTTTTGTTTTCTTCAGAGTCATTAGTTTTAACGACACTGACGTGATTATAGTGGAATCTGAAGAAATTACATTTCATCATTAAACCTTACAAGTTGCAGAGAGACACAAATGAACTGCACGGGCCTGGAGAAGAAGAAGAAGAAGAAGAAGAAGAAGACGAAGAAGAAGAAGAAGAAGAAGAAAGAAGAAGAAGTAGTGCTCAAGCAGATCCACACCCTGACCTTTGACCTGTGCTCAAGGTGGAGCAGGTGGAAGCTCAGTGTCCACGTGGGTTCCCCTCCAGTTCATTTTTAATCATGACACGATAATTGACAGGAAGTCGCCTCTGTGGGTTTAACCGCTTGCGGCTGCAGCGGCGGAATCTGCCGCTAAGTGGCGCGCTGCTACTTTCTCCCCCCAAACCCAAAGCTGGTCTGTGTCTGACAGGAGGACTCACTCCGTTTCACAGCTTCAATTCTTTTCTGTGAGAGTGGGCGTTCCCGTCTCCCCCACCACGCGCCCTGTTCCTGTTTGACCTCAGACAGACTCAACAGTGAACAGCTGTTACCATGGAGACCAAACCAAGCAGACGTGAAAGAAGTCTGCTCTGCGCTGACACATATGTTCCACATGTTCCTGTCATCATACGAGGAATGGTTTGTCCACATCTCAACTGATGTAACGTGATCAGATTAATTCTTATACCAGTTTGTTTTTAATGCACATTTCAGCATTTTATTATAAACGATGGCTGTTGGTGTCATTTTATTGAAAATGTCACATACTAACTGGGGAAATATCATAATTGACTTTTTTTGACTTTTACTATTTTTTCTTATAATTTGCATCTTTTCTTTTAGCATCTGAAGTGTTTTAACAGTTAAGTTGTTTTTGTATTTGTTGTAGTGAATTTGATTTGAATAATTTCATATTTATTTAACTATTGTTTTGCTTTTTTTGTATTTTATTTTTTCAATATATACATTTTCAACACCAGTTGGATTTTTTTTTTTTACTGTTTTTTTATTTATTTTAAATACAGATTTCAACACAACTAGATATTTTCCTGTGTATCTGTGTCGTTGTGAACGAGCTGTGTGTGTCAGACTTCAACGTTTTGAGGACTTTGAGGACATTTCGGTGACACTCGCTGACGTTTCTGGTCCCCAGATGTACCTGCGGAGTGAGAGCTCTTCCCGTTCCCGCCCCTCTTCGGTGAAATCATCACTACGTCAAGTCGTCCCGTCCGCTCGGTGAAGATGTCTGCGACGGGTACAGGCGGCTGTGGACCCGGCCCCGGACCCACCTCGGGCACCGGTCCGGGCTTCTAACCCCAGAAAGTTTAGGCGAGAAGATCGCGCTGCATACCCCAGCGGCAGGCCGAGGAGACAGCCGCCTTCCAGGAGGTTATGATGGACATCACCTCGACCAGGGTAAGTCTGAGACGGAGGCAGGAGGAGGAGCTGCCCGGAGGAAGAGAGGCCTGCCTGGCTTGCCATGCTCCGAGATAACTTTTTTCTGCTGCCTCTCCGTGCGCCCTGCTTAGATTTGGTGCTTTTATAGCGATATCAACCCGAGACGACGCAGTGTGTAGTTTTAGTCGGATGTGAAGTGTCGACAGAAAAAGTTGTCGCCTCTTGTTGTCCATTTCCGATACGTCGTTAGCGTAGTTAGCAAGCGTTAGCTTACGGCGGCTAACTTGGCTTGTTTACTATGTTACGTGAACGTCGCTGTCACCCTGCGCTGCTAGCCCCGACACACACACACACACACTCACACACACACACACACGTCCCGCCGAGCTCCGTTAACACACCGTGGGCTGTGGTTTGTCGTTTCTCTCTGTTTAACACGAGCTAACGTTTGTTCGTGTCATGTTGGAGAGTTACTGAGCGACACGAGCAGCCGCTGCTGCCATGACAATCAGAGCTAACTGCTCCTGGAGCTACCTGAGGACGTTACTACACCTCATACAGGTGTGTGTGTGTGTGTGTGTTTGAATAATAGACTCAGCCTTTGCACTGAACACCCCAGACTTAAAACAGTCTGATTTACGTCTTTAAGAAAAGCGCGCGCTGTAAACTACTGAATGTTTCAGTGGAGTTCAGGTTGACGGACGGTTTGTGGTGCGTTCACGTCCGGACGTAATTGCTGTTCGTTCGTATTTCCGGTCAGTTGAAGTAAACTGTTGTGTTACAGCGGGCTGTTATCAGACCGGAGGCAGGATGTGATGCTGTGTGTCCGCACTTTATCACTAATTCACGTCTCTAGTCACTTTATCAGGACGTGATTAACATTTT